>WNGS01009202.1:442199-457060 GCA_020271785.1 Procambarus virginalis
TATTCACCCTACTGCATTATTTGTAATCTCATGACAAAAGACAACACCCAGCCTGAGTACGGTGGATAACTCGGCCCTACCATGTACAGTACTCACACCCTTACTCATCCTCACAAGAGACACGCACAGGAACACCACCCACAGTCTCATCTCATCATTCCTCGACACCAACACAAGTATGAATATTACCTCAGGGGAAGATGCAGAAAAATGTTACTTTCATATAAACACGATCTTTCAAGGCCACCGGAAAATAATACGATACTTAACAGCATTATTTAGATAATTTAGCATTATTTAGCGATAATTTAGCATTACTTCGGCATGGCAAAACAACACAAACCTTAAACGAGTAGAGAATATATATATGCAACCCATCCTCCGAATTGACAGTACGATTTAATACTAAGTGTAATAAGTACACTTTATTACTGTCATAAACAGTGCATAATTGCACTTATGGGGCTGTTACATTTACCCAACTCCCTCCCCCGATTTAATTCTCCTCGTTTTCTGTTAAGACATTCAGAATTTTAGGATGAAGTTTTCAATTTCAATTTGCAATACACAAGTTTTAAATATCAAGAATTTCTTTTTCAGGTTTATTAAACAATATAGATTTTATACAAAATTTTAAAATATCCTGAGTTACTTTACAATTTATTGATATATTTTACTTTTGTTTTATTAGTTTTATAAAACTGTAATATCAATATAGCTATAGGTTAAGTACTAATTGTAATTAAGAAGCAATAAAATTATTATCTTCAAAAACTAAGACGGTTAGGTGAGGTTGTGGTTTTCTATTCAGTTTTTCAGGTAAACTCAAATATTCACAATATATTTGACAGTACGATTTAATACTAAGTGAAAATAAGTACAATTCCTAACTGTTATGAATAGTACATAATTGTACTTATTTGTCTTCTTACATTTACCACCCCATTTTGGGAGGACGGGCTGATATATGACAGAGCCCATCTCAGAGCCCATTGCAAGCAGCAACCTTGGGATAATAATGTGAGGAGACCCAACGTTCAGAGAGCAGCACAATACAGCAAACATTGCAACAGGCGGGAAAATGATAGGGATGGATAATGAGTCACCAAAACAAGAGATGCCAGACCAATGATACCTGGAGAGGGATACCTGAAGAAGGTTCCTGGAGTTCATCTACTCCCCGAGCCCGGCCCTGGGGCCAGGTTCGACCCCCAGGTCCTCTCCAAAGTACTGTAGGACGGACGGACTCAAGTGGTTGTCCTTGGAGAGGAGACGAGAGGGGACTCACACACAGGTTAGGAGACTGACCCTCCAATGAACAAATGCACGATGGCCGTGACGAGGATTTGAACCTGCGTCCGAGAGCATCCCAGACATTGCCTTAATCGACTGAGCTACCCCATGGTCAAAAGAGTTGAAACCGAAGTTCTACTGAACTTACTGGATCCTGTAGCCTCTCCGAGACACAAACCAGGGTTTTACACAACTCCCCCCATGCACTCGAGCTATGTCAATAGGCCGTTCACCCTCTTCGCCATTACTTTATTACACCAAATTGTGTTTTTGGACCAAGTGTCATTCTCCAAACCTGCACAATCGAATTACAATATATTGGAGGGAGAGAGATGGCAAGAAGGGTACAATATATTAATGAAACGTGTCAACACAAGAGGTCCAGGAGTCTTCAATCTCTTCGGAAGAGAAGTGGAAGCTTTCAACATTGAACTGGACCAGTTTGTGTTGGGTTTACCAGTTCCATCCTGACTGTGGTGGCTACGTGGGTCCCTGGGCTCCGAAGACAAGCAGCCTCAAAGACCACACAGTCACCAGGGAAGGCTGGCTACTGGCCACACAATCACCAGGGAAGGCTGGCTACTGACCACACAATCACCAGGGAAGGCTGGCCACACAATCACCAGGGAAGGCTGGCTACTGACCACACAATCACCAGGGAAGGCTGGCCACACAATCACCAGGGAAGGCTGGCTACTGACCACACAATCACCAGGGAAGGCTGGCCACACAATCACCAGGGAAGGCTGGCTACTGACCACACAATCACCAGGGAAGGCTGGCCACACAATCACCAGGGAAGGCTGGCTACTGACCACACAATCACCAGGGAAGGCTGGCCACACAATCACCAGGGAAGGCTGGGCACTTGGCTGGTGGGGGTCAGTAGTGGTGTGGGATCAGTAGTGGTGTGAGGACAGTAGTGGTCTGAGGACAGTAGTGGTGGGGTCAGTAGTGGTGGGGTCACTAGTGGTGTGGGGTCAGTAGTGTGGGGTCAGTAGTGTGGGGTCAGTAGTGGTGTGGGGTCAGTAGTGGTGGGGTCACTAGTGGTGTGGGGTCAGTAGTGTGGGGTCAGTAGTGTGGGGTCAGTAGTGTGGGGTCAGTAGTGGTGTGGGGTCAGTAGTGGTGGGGTCACTAGTGGTGTGGGGTCAGTAGTGTGGGGTCAGTAGTGTGGGGTCAGTAGTGTGGGTCAGTAGTGGTGTGGGGTCAGTAGTGGTGGGGTCAGTAGTGGTGTGGGATCAGTAGTGGTGTGAGGACAGTAGTGGTCTGAGGACAGTAGTGGTGGGGTCAGTAGTGGTGGGGTCACTAGTGGTGTGGGGTCACTAGTGGTGTGGGGTCAGTAGTGTGGGGTCAGTAGTGTGGGGTCAGTAGTGGTGTGGGGTCACTAGTGGTGTGGGGTCAGTAGTGTGGGGTCAGTAGTGGTGTGGGGTCAGTAGGTGTGGGGTTATTACCCAAGTCATACAAACATATGCTATACTATGTTATCTTAGCCATACAAGCAAGGGCAGTATAATGTTATCTTAATACAAGAAATACATAGCTTTAACAATGCAATAGGAGATAACAATTCATTGTTCAGACTTAACAATACGAGCAATAAATGCACTGTGTTCTTTTTAACAATGCCTTCAGGAGATGTCTGGTATCACGACCACGCCACTTGACTCCTTTACAATAACCAGCTGCAAGACTTGTACACAATCACAGCTACAAGAGCCTTGTAAGCGGGGAGTTTGGGACCAAACAGATTGCTACAGGTGTTGAACATTAGCGCCTCGTAAAGCCGGTTCAGCTGTAACCACAAGGTGGCTTGTAATTCCATTCTTCACACACGCACTCAAGGTGTATTGGCAGCTCGTTCGAGCGTCAGGTCCAGTGTCCACTGCCCAGGTTACAATGGCGTGTATACTCCCAACGAGGTGGTAAAGTCCAAGGCATTATTAGACCCAAATAACAGCAATTTCTGCATATTGGAAAGCTATCATATAACCCGTTTTTAGTGTAGAATCACCCGGTTGCTTACTTATTGACTCCGTCGTTATTAGAAGTTTAAGGCTTCCGCTTCACGTCCTCTCGGATGGCAATACGCGTATCCTATTAATTAATATAAAACAAAATGAATAGAATCACAGTTTTTCTCTGTGTGTTACAGACGCTAAGGACCGTTCTCCTCCACCTTGTGTAGCAATGGTGATTACTAAACTGATATATAATGTCGTTTTTGTTTTCTGATATCGTGCTGGTATACAGTTTGTTATATATATTTTTTCCAGCGGGGTTTGGCTTGAAAATAGCACAAATGATGAGTTGGTGATGATATACCTGGACCTGTTCCTCCGGCCTGGAGATTACTGCCTCAACACCTCCTTGTGAAGTGGAGAAGATTGTCCGCGGTAGGATATAGCGGCACCGACTCTTTATGAGTCGTGGACACACACTGTAAACTCCTTGTTTGTAACACCCAAGTCCCTCGTTTGTAACACCCAAGTCCCTCGTTTGTAACACCCAAGTCCCGCCCATGTGGGCCATTCCGACACTTCGCTCACCATTTATTTCTCGGTTATTTGTGTAATGATTACCTTGGTACACGCCGCCAGCTCGTACACGCCACCAGCTCGTACACGCCGCCAGCTCGTACACGCCACCAGCTCGTACACGCCGCCAGCTCGTACACGCCGCCAGCTCGTACACGCCACCAGCTCGTACACGCCGCCAGCTCGTACACGCCGCCAGCTCGTACACGCCACCAGCTCGTACACGCCGCCAGCTCGTACACGCCACCAGCTCGTACACGCCACCAGCTCGTACACGCCGCCAGCTCGTACACGCCGCCAGCTCGTACACGCCACCAGCTCGTACACGCCACCAGCTCGTACACGCCACCAGCTCGTACACGCCACCAGCTCGTACACGCCACCAGCTCGTACACGCCGCCAGGTCGTACACGCCGCCAGGTCGTACACGCCACCAGCTCGTACACGCCGCCAGCTCGTACACGCCACCAGCTCGTACACGCCGCCAGCTCGTACACGCCGCCAGCTCGTACACGCCACCAGCTCGTACACGCCACCAGCTCGTACACGCCATGAGCTCGTACACGCCACCAGCTCGTACACGCCACCAGCTCGTACACGCCACCAGCTCGTACACGCCACAAGCTCGTACACGCCACCAGGTCGTACACGCCACAAGCTCGTACACACCACCAGTTCGTACACACCACAAGCTCGTACACGCCACCAGCTCGTACACACTACAAGCTCGTACACGCCACAAGCTCGTACACGCCACCAGCTCGTACACGCCACAAGCTCGTACACACCACAAGCTCGTACACGCCACAAGCTCGTACACGTCACCAGCTCGTACACACTACAAGCTCGTACACGCCACCAGCTCGTACACACTACAAGCTCGTACACGCCACCAGCTCGTACACACCACAAGCTCGTACACACCACAAGCTCGTACACACCACCAGGTCGTACACGCCACAAGCTCGTACACGCCACCAGCTCGTACACACTACAAGCTCGTACACGCCACCAGCTCGTACACACCACAAGCTCGTACACGCCACAAGCTCGTACACGCCACCAACTCGTACACGCCACAAGCTCGTACACGCCACCAGCTCGTACACGTCACCAGCTCGTACACGTCACCAGCTCGTACACACCACAAGCTCGTACACACCACAAGCTCGTACACACCACCAGCTAGTACACACCACAAGCTCGTACACACCACAAGCTCATACACACCACCAGCTCGTACACACAAGCTCGTACACACAACAAGCTCGTACACGCCACCAGCTCGTACACGCCGCCAGCTCGTACACGCCACCAGGTCGTACACGCCGCCAGCTCGTACACGCCACCAGGTCGTACACACCACCAGGTCGTACACACCACTAGCTCGTACACGCCACCAGCTCCTACACACCACAAGCTCGTTCACGCCACCAGCTCGTACACACCACAAGCTCGTACACGCCACCAGCTCGTACACACCACCAGCTCGTACACGCCACCAGCTCGTACACACCACCAGCTCGTACACACCACAAGCTCGTACACGCCACAAGCTCGTACACACCACCAGCTCGTACACGCCACCAGCTCGTACACGCCACCAGCTCGTACACGCCGCCAGGTCGTACACGCCACCAGCTCGTACACGCCACCAGCTCGTACACGCCGCCAGGTCGTACACGCCACCAGCTCGTACACACCGCCAGCTCGTACACGCCACCAGCTCGTACACGCCACCAGCTCGTACATGCCACCAGCTCGTACACGCCACCAGCTCGTACATGCCACAAGCTCGTACACACCACCAGCTCGTACACACCACCAGGTCGTACACGCCGCCAGCTCGTACACACCACCAGGTCGTACACGCCACCAGCTCGTACACACCACCAGGTCGTACACACTACCAGGTCGTACACGCCACCAGGTCGTACACGCCACCAGGTCGTACACGCCACCAGGTCGTACACGCCACCAGGTCGTACACACCACCAGGTCGTACACGCAACGCCACCAGGTCGTACACGCCACCAGGTCGTACACACCAGGTCGTACACGCCACCAGGTCGTACACACCACCAGGTCGTACACGCCACCAGGTCGTACACGCCACCAGGTCGTACACGCCACCAGGTCGTACACACCACCAGGTCGTACACGCCACCAGGTCGTACACACCACCAGCTCGTACACGCCACCAGGTCGTACACACCACCAGGTCGTACACACCACCAGGTCGTACACACCACCAGGTCGTACACGCCAGACACGAGTCAACACATACAGGCGCGTCAGATGAGCACATCAACGCACGAGCAACCTTGGATATATTAACAACTCTCGTCTGAGATGAGTAATGCGTTTCTCACTAGTGGATTTCGAACGATCGCACAACATTTACCAGAACCGAACAATCTTGAGGTTATCTTGAGGTTATCTTGAGATGATTTCGGGGCTTTAGTGTCCCCCGTGGCCCGGTCCTCGACCAGGCCTCCACCCTAAGGAAGCAGCCCGTCACAGCTGACTAACACCCAGGTACCTATTTTACTGCTAGGTAACAGGGGCATTGGGTGAAAGAACCTCTGCCCATTGTTTCTCTCGCCGGCGCCTGGGATTGAACCCGGGACCACAGGACCACAAGTCCAGCTTGCTGTCCGCTCGGCCAACCGGCTCAAAAGGCCTCGTGAACAGGCCTCGCAGCCTCGCAGCGTTGTGGGAGGGATGGGTGGGTTCACAACAACAAACCAACATCACAACCACAACCCGCACAACACTGTGTAGGGTCGTATGGGGGGTGGGGCGGTGGCAAGACAAAAGACAACACCATTATTGAAGTCCACTCAGTCGAAAGCTGGCATCCGGGGAAGCACTAATAGTAAATCCCCAGCATGATCAGCTCGCGCATCAAGGAGACGGGCTTCAATCCCCAGCATGATCAGCTCGCGCATCAAGGAGACGGGCTTCAACTTTCTTGGGGCTTGTCCCAGCTGTGTTGAGGCAATATTCTCCACTGTGGAGCAATCTCAGTTGGTCTGCTAGTTAGTCTTTGGGAAAGCTGACTATCTTCTGAACTTCGTGAAGTCCAGTGAATAGAACGAGTCACGATAACGTGGCTGAAGATCCCAATGGAACCTTTCGATCCACATCATCGAGGACATCTCAAACACCTATTCCTTCCCCACATCCTCATCAGATCGTTCAGTTTATCGTCGAGGATTGTTACATATGTGACGATGGACGCACTACCTCCGGATGGAAAACATTCAATAGCTTTAAACAATTATATTCTTGTTTTGAGGCTCATATACACACTTTGCCTCTTGCACCTCCCTTTTCTTCTTTCTTCTTCTCCCTCTCCCCCCCCTCTCCCTCCCCTCGCCCTCCCCCTCTCCCTCCCCCCCTCGCCCTCTCTCCCCACAGAAGTCATCTCGCCCTCCCTCGTATGCGGGTATCAACTAGCAGCAACATGCTTATATCCACTTACACACGACTCCCCGCCCCAGACCGCATCAAAGACCCGACACACACGGCCCACGGATACAATCACACACACACACACACACACCACACACACACACACACACACACACACACACACACACACACACACACACACACACACACGGACCCACCATAGAGGGTGGTGGGAACTAACCACACACAACTAGGACCCTGCGTGCCTGCAAGCACAGCTAAATGAGTACACTATATGGGGCCTCGTGGCTGAGTGGACAGCTCTGGGGTCGTAGGCCTAAGGGCCTGGATTCGATCCCCGGCAGAGGTTAGAAACAAATAGGCAAAGTTTCTTTCACCCTAGTGTCCTGTTCACCTAGCAGTAAATAGGTATCTGGGAGTTAAAGAGCTGCTACAGGCTGCTTCCTATGTGTGTGTGTGTACTCACCTATTGTTGTCTGCAGGATTGAGCATTGACTCTTGGATCCCGCCTTTCTAGCCATCGGTTGTTTACAGCAATGACTCCGGTCTTATTTCCCTATCATACCTAATTTTAAAATTATGAGAGAGTTTGCTTCCACAACCTGCTCCTTAAGTGCATTCCATTTTTCCACTACTCTCACGCTAAAAGAAAACTTCCTAACATCTCTGTGACTCATCTGAATTTCCAGCTTCCACCCATGTCCCCTCGTTCTGTTACTATTCCGTGTGAAACATTTTGTCTATGTCCACTCTGTAAATCCCCCCTGAGTATTTTATACGTTCATATCATATCTCCCCTCTCCCTTTTTTCCTAGTGTCGTAAGGCAAAGTTCCTTCAGGCGCTCTTCATACCCCATCCCTCGTAACGCACGCTGGGACGAGTCTCGTTACAAACTTCTGAACCTTTTCCAGATTCTTATGCGTTTCTTTAGATGGGGGCTCCATTATGAGGCGGCATACTCTAAGACTGGCCTCACGTAGGCAGTGTAAAGAGCTCTAAATGCCTCCTTACTAAGGTTCCTGAATGATGTTCTAACTTTTGCCAGTGTAGAGTACGCTGCTGTCGATATCCTATTTATATGTGCCTCAGGAGATAGATTAGGCCCACGCCCAGATCTCTTTCTCGCGTCGTCACAGGTAGGCAGTTCCCCTTCGATGTGTACTGTTCCTTTGGTCTCCTATTACCTAGTCCCATTTCCATAACTTTACATTTGCTCGTGTTGAACTCCAGTAGTCATTTCTCTGATCATCTCTGCAACCTGTGCAAGTCCTCTTGGAGGATCCTACAATCTTCATCTGTCACAATTCTTCTCATCAACTTTGCGTCATCTGCGAACATCGAAATGTAGGATTCTACTCCTGTAAACTTGTTAACGTATATTAAAAGTAGAATTGGTCCCAGCACCGATCCTTGAGGTACTCAAGGATCGAATGAGGTACATTCGTTACTGTTCGCCAGTCCGACTTCTCGATCCTTACTGTATGGTGTGTGTGTGTACTCACCTAGTTGTACTCACCTAGTTCTGCTTGCGGGGGTTGAGCTCTGGCTCTTTGGTCCCGCATCTCAACCGTCAATCAACAGGTGTACAGTTTCCTGAGCCTACTGGGCTCTATCATATCTACACTTGAAACTGTGTATGGAGTCAGCCTCCACCACATCGCTTCCTAATGCATTCCATTTGTCAACCACTCTGACACTAAAAAAGTTCTTTCTAATATCTCTGTGGCTCATTTGGGCACTCAGTTTCCACCTGTGTCCCCTAGTGCATGTGCCTCTTGTGTTAAACAGCCTGTCTTTATCAACCCTGTCGATTCCCCTGCGAATCTTGAATGTGGTGATCATGTCCCCCCTAACTCTTCTGTCTTCCAACGAAGTGAGGTTTAATTCCTGCAGTGTGTGTGTGTGTGTGTGTGTGTGTGTGGTGTGTGTGTGTGTGTGTATTCACTTAGTTGTATTCACTTAGTTGTATTTTACGGGGGTTGAGCTTTGCTCTTCGGCCCGCCTCCCAACTGTCAATCAACTGTTTACTAACTACACTAACTACTATTTTTTTTTTTTTTTTTTTTTTTTTCACCCACACACACCACACACACAAACCCAGGAAGCAGCCCGTGACAGCTGACTAACTCCCAGGTACCTATTTACTGCTAGGTAACAGGGGCATTCAGGGTGAAAGAAACTTTGCCCCTTTGTTTCTGCCGGGTGCGGGAATCGAACCCGCGCCACAGAATTACAAGTCCTGCATGCTATCCACCAGGCTACCCGGCCCTGTGTGTGTGTGTGTGTGTGTGGTGTGTGTGTGTGTGTGTGTGTGTGTGTGTGTGTGTGTGTGTGTGTGTGTGTGGTGTGTATTTGTGTGTGTGTGTGTGTGGGGGGGGGGGAGAAAAACAGAAAAAAACTGACAGCTGAGAGGTGGGCCAAAAGAGCAGAGCTCAACCCCCGCAAGCACAACTAGGTGAATACACACACAATGTGTACACACACAATGTGTGCACGCACATAGAAAAGAAGAGAGAAGGTTTTCAGGCTAGGCTTAAGCAAGGAAAGAGATCGACTGATAAAGATAGTGGTGTTTACGAAATAGATCAAAAATGAGAAAATTCTTGCAAAGAGGAGCCATCTGCTAATTTTAAGATGCAAAAATATATACCTTCATAGGGACATGACAAGGGAAGAAAGAATCATAGCAACAGAGCAAATAAAACGGGTGAACTTTGAGAATGGGCACAAGAAGAAACCCCAGCCATAATAGCACTCACAGAAACAAAACTAACGAAAACCAAAATAAATGCAGTAATACTGTGTAGTAAGGAAAGAGAAAAGGAAGAGGAGGAGGAGGTGGAGTGGCTCTGCTGATGAGGAAGGACTGGAGTTATGAGGAGATGGTTATCCAGGGCTGTGAAGGTTCACTGCCTACATAAGCACCATAGCAACTGAAGGACAAAAACTAAGAGTAGTAGTTATATTTAAGCAGAATAATTGTGGGTGTCTATGGGGTGCCATAGGCACAATCAGAGAATATTGCATAAACATCCTCCTAGCGAGTATAAGAAATATTGCCAGAACAACCATGGACATCTTCAAGAGAAAACTAGATAGTTTTCTTCAAGAAGTACCGGACCAACCAGACTGTGGTGGATATGTGGGCCTGCGGGCCACTCCAAGTAACAGCCTAGTGGACGAAGCTCACACAAGTTAAGCCTGACCTCGGGCAGGGCTTGGGGAGTAGAACTCTCAGAACACCATCCAGGTAGATAACCCCCTCCCCCTCCCACCAAATGACAAAAGGCTCGAACATTAATATAAAGGAAACAACATGGCTACCATTAATATAATAGAAAGAGCAGCTTCTGTCGATAGCAGGAACGGATCCATACTGCTAATCATGGGAGACTTCAACCACAGGAAGATAGACTAGGAGAATAGAGACCCACATGGAGGACCAGACACATGGAGAGCTAAGCTGCTGGACGTGGCAACAAGCCATCACATGAAGACGAACCTGCTAGACTTGCTCTGATATTCACCTTGAATGAGTCTGATATAATTGAAGTTAAGTTGGAAGCCACCTTGGGAATGAGTGACCACAGCGTACTGACATTTCAGTACCTGGTAGAGTTATGTAGTCAACCGTGTGTGTGATCATTGTGTGATCGTGAGAGTCGTGTGATCACAACCAGGTTGCGTGGTGACCACCGGCCAGGTCGGACGCTCCTGAGGTCTCTCCGCACTGGCTAGTGTTTACGTTGGGTGATTGCTGGTTTGCCCTGCTGGTGGTGGTCTGCCACTGACAGGGTGACGTTTGCTTAGCCATGGGGACTTCTCGCCCCCCAGTGAAGAGGACATTGTCGGCTGGTCTGGCGTTTACGGTACCAGTAGACCATCCATTGGTTGGTGTCGCCCTGGTGGACGTGCTTCATGTGCAGCTGTCGGACCTGGTGGGCATCCAGCTGCTTCAGGGCAACCGTGCTGTGGTAAAGTTCCGCCTCCAGGCTGCCTTTCAGGCGTTTCTCGAGCGGTGTGAGGGGCGTGTTTACCCTCTCCCTGATACTGCTGGCTCCGTTAAGGTAGTGAATCTTAGTGTCACCTTGACGTCTGTGGCGGTGCATGGCGCCCCCTTCGAATTTCAGGACGACTTTTTGACCTCCTGTTTCGAACGGTTTGGGACAGTGTTAAGTGTTCGTTGGAACAGGGTCGTTGCCGGGCACTGTGTTGGTATGCTTGACGGCTCCCGCACCCTGACGATGTCGCTGAAGTGTAGTGTACCGTCGTCGATATCCGTGTTGGGATACACGCTCCACTGCCAGTATCGGGGTCAACCGCGCACCTGTTATCGGTGTGGTCACGAGGGTCATCTGGCTGCAGCGTGCGACGTGGGAGCAGCTGGTCGGGTGCATGTTTTTCGTGCGGAGGATTTCCCACCCTTGTTACTTCCGGACGGTTCTGAGGATGGAGTGGGTACTGTGCCTGCGGCGCCTGATTGCCTGTCTGCTGCTCCGCCTGTTGAGGTGAATTCTACGGCCTGCACGACCCGTCTGGTGCCTGCTGTGGCCCCTGGGGATGTTGAGCCGGTGTGTGTGGGTGTTGGGCCGTCGCCTGAGCTGCGTGTTGTGCAGGATGTCCCGGTGGAGGTCCATGTCCCGCCTGTGGATGTGATACCGGCTCCCGGGAATACGGGTTCTGCTGTGCCTGCCGTGCCTGTGTGTGCTGACAACTGTAGTTCTGCTCTTTCCATCCCTTTGCCGAAGCGTGCGCGTCAGTGTTCTGAGGCTGTTTCCCTGGATGATGTGGACAGTGTGGGTGATGTGGCCTCTGTGGACTCTTCGGACAGTGCTGGTGTGACCTGTGTGGATGTGAAGATGGTGGCCGTGCCTGCGGCGGGGCCTGCTGGGCGTGGTGTGGTGCGACCTGTCTCGAAGCGTTCACGGCGGGCTCGGAGTGTGTCTCCCCCTCGTGGTGTGCCTTGGGAGGAGGTGGGGGAGTATGATGATCTGGCGCCCCCCTCCGAGGATGTTGGTGCTGTGAGAGACTCCGAAGTTGCTACCTGTGCCTCTCCTCCTGCGTCTCCTGCTGTTGGATCTCCGCAGTGGGGGGTTGTCCCTGATGATCGGGACCTCGTCGTGATGTTGCGGAAAGATGTGCGCCGGGGGGCCTCGGGTCCTGTGCCCGGTGGTGGGGTCGGTGCCGCGCCTGCATCCCCTGCTGTATCCCCTCCTTCCTTGCTCCGGTCTGGGGATTGCCTGGTTCCGGCTGGAGTCGTGCCCTGTGAGGGTCCGGAGTTGGGCCCTTATCGAGATGCCCGGGTGCTTCCGATCCCGTGGTGCTCGTCCACTATCTGGGTGTCGCGGGTGAAGGAGTTTGTGTATCGGGTGCCGGATAGGATGTCTCAGCCGAGGGCGCTGCCTAGTGGCCGGCTGCCCGTTGACGAGCGGGTGATTTGGGAAGCGTACTGCTTGCGCTTTCCGATATACAAGTTTCCGGAGAAATATTAGTTCCCGTCTTGCACACACACTGCTAAGCCGTGCGTGGCTGCCACCGTGACCGCGACGCCCCGCCCCCCGGTGCGGGGTGTCTACCTCTAACGTTCGACTCAGTTTTCGCCGCCTCTCCTCTCTACAGCCCATCACATCTACCGCTTTTGACTTTCTTCTCATCCTAACCGTCAACGCATCTCCTTACGTCTGTCCTGGTGCAGTCATCGGGAGGGTTAACCCTTCATGCAAACTGCACCTATTCTCAAGAAGAAGAGAAGATCACAACCATTATCAAGCCGTGATAACACAACTTGATAACGGTCCAGGACGGACTGAAACATCGCCATTTCTCCATTTTTCTGATCTATGGTTTGGTCATCATATCTTCAGCCACGTGATTGTTCATGAAGGTATGACGATTCATCGTCGACAATTATTAATATTAAGGGCTCAATAATTTATATCATGAATACTTGACTTCGTGAACAGAAGGGGGACAAAAAGGCGTAGGTGGAGGAACAGAAGTGGGACAAAAAGACGTAGGTGGAGGAAAGCAAATGAACCACAAGGCGGCCCTTCACCAGTGTAAGAGTAGCGAGCATATGGAGTGAACTGGAGGAGGAAGGTAGTGATACACGAACGCCACACATCGTTTCAAGAGTAGGTTCCATAAGCATAAAGGGTGTAGAGCTACAGGAAAGGCGGAAGGGTGGGAGGGGCTTCAGTCCTTCAGCTGAAGCTCAACCAGCAAACGTAAAACATCCAAGATACAATTTCCCAAGACACTCCTTGCTGGGTCCCGGACGCCCTTACCCCCGACCAGTGTCGCCTCCAGGTGTGTGGAGGCGACACTGTAGCGCCTCCACACACCTGGCGCGCACACACCACGAGAGACCTACCCTTACATGCACGCCGCACGGGGCTGTGAAGAACACGCATGCAGGAGCATGATATAAATACATGTTCACCGTATCAAATAATGAGACTTGCAACATTGCATTTAAATTGAACACATTTAGAATTAATAGGGCTAATAGTAAAATATTTCATGGAATCAAAGTTAAAGATTATTGAATCGAACAGCCAATCACCATCTGCCACTGGCAAATAGGCCTACAGCAATGTTCCTGCCTTGCATTGCTGCCCAAAATATGACACAAATTCCTGCAAACAGACGAGAAGCGCTGCGCCATGCCAGAAATTAACTGGAGCTTACCTGGAGAGGGTTTCAGGAGTTCTTCTACTCCCCGAGCCGGGCCTGAGGCCAGGCTCGACTTGTGATAACTTTGACCAACACGCTGTTGCTTGGCGTCCCCGACACGCCAGAGCAGAGCGCGGGTGTCGGGGACGCCGGAGCAGAGCGCGGGTGTCGGGGACGCCGGAGCAGAGCGCGGGTGTCAGGGACGCCGGAGCAGAGCGCGGTTCTATGCCGCTGGAGCAGAGCGCGATGTCGATGGCGCCGGAGAAGAAGACAATGTCGGGGACGCCGCAGCAGAGTTCGGTCCCTGGCAAAGGGACACAAACAAAACAAGGCCCCAAAATCTGTTGGTATTACAAATGGGCAACCTGTAAACATGGGATATCGGGAAGAACAAATGGAACATGTAAGTACAATCACCCTAGAAAGTGGAGAAACCTCCTCAGTACAGGTAAATGTACCAAAAGCTGTGAATTATTTCACCCAGAAATTTGCAAGAACTCTTTAGACAGGAAAGAGTGCTTCAATGCTGAATGTCCAGCTTTTCATATAAGAGGTACCAGGCGAATAAAACCGACAGACCGCCACTTTGAAAACAACCACAACTCCATCGACCGGGATGATTTTTTAGCAAGAGAACGAGGAGAATAATGGCTAAAAATGACCAGACTCTACCATCATCTCGGTCAAATGCTAGAGAGGACACAAACACAGTGGCCTCCCTACCAGAGCCTCAGATATTAACACCAAGCAAAGCATCGAGCACTTCCACTGACACGATAACATCATTTATATTTGCCAACATCCAGGGTATAAAAACACGCAAATCCAACAAAGTTCATTTTATAGATGGTCTCCTTCATGAGGCAAATGCAGTGTTTGCAGCCCTAACGGAAACTCACACAAGTACTACCATGATGGTG
>WNGS01009202.1:474474-491101 GCA_020271785.1 Procambarus virginalis
CATTAGCGCCTCGTAAAGCCGGTTCAGCTGTAACCACAAGTGGCTTGTAATTCCTTCTTCACACACACACTGAAGGTGTTTGGAAGCTCGTTCGAGCGTCAGGTCCAGTGTCCACTGCCCAGGTTACAATGGCGTGTATACTCCCAACGAGGTGGTAAGTCCAAGGCATTATTAGACCCAAATAACAGCAATTTCTGCATATTGGAAAGCTATCATATAACCCGTTTTTAGTGTAGAATCACCCGGTTGCTTACTTATTGACTCCGTCGTTATTAGAAGTTTAAGGCTTCCGCTTCACGTCCTCTCGGATGGCAATACGCGTATCCTATTAATTAATATAAAACAAAATGAATAGAATCACAGTTTTTCTCTGTGTGTTACAGACGCTAAGGACCGTTCTCCTCCACCTTGTGTAGCAATGGTGATTACTAACTGATATATAATGTCGTTTTTGTTTTCTGATCGTGCTGGTATACAGTTTGTTATATATATATTTTCCCAGCGGGGTTGGCTTGAAAATAGCACAAATGATGAGTTGGTGATGATATACCTGGACTGTTCCTCCGGCCTGGAGATTACTGCCTCAACACCTCCTTGTGAAGTGGAGAAGATTGTCCGCGTAGGATATAGCGCACCGACTCTTTATGAGTCGTGGAAACACACTGTAACTCCTTGTTTGTAACACCCAAGTCCCTCGTTTGTAACACCCAAGTCCCTCGTTTGTAACACCCAAGTCCCTCATTTGTAACACCCAAGTCCCTCACTTGTAACACACAATCCCTCACTTGTAACACACAAGTCCCACTTGTAACACCCAAGTCCCTCACTTGTAACACCCAGTCCCTCTCTTGTAACACCCAAGTCCCTCGTTTGTAACCCCAAGTCCCTCGTTTGTAACACCCAAGTCCCTCATTTGTACACCCAGTCCCTCACTTGTAACACCCAAGTCCTCGTTTGTAACCCCAAGTCCCTCGTTTGTACACCCAAGTCCCTCACTTGTAACACACAAGTCCCGTTTGTAACACCCAAGTCCCTCATTGTAACACACAAGTCCCTCACTTGTAACACCCAAGTCCCTCACTTGTAACACACAAGTCCCTCGTTTGTAACACACAAGTCCCTCACTTGTAACACACACAGTCCCTCACTTGTAACACACAAGTCCCTCACTTGTAACACACAAGTCCCTCGTTTGTAACACCCAAGCCCTCACTTGTAACACACAAGTCCCTCACTTGTAACACACAAGTCCCTCACTTGTACACCCAAGTCCCTCGTTTGTAACACCCAAGTCCCTCATTTGTAACACCAAGTCCCTCACTTGTAACACACCCAAGTCCCTCGTTTGTAACACCCAAGTCCCTCGTTTGTAACACCCAAGTCCCTCACTTGTAACACACAAGTCCCTCGTTTGTAACACCCAAGTCCCTCACTTGTAACACCCAAGTCCCTCGTTTGTAACACCCAAGTCCCTCACTTGTAACACACAAGTCCCTCACTTGTAACCCCAAGTCCCTCGTTTGTAACACCCAAGTCCCTCATTTGTAACACCCAGTCCCTCGTTTGTAACACCCAAGTCCCTCATTTGTAACACCCAAGTCCCTCACTTGTAACCCCAAGTCCCTCGTTTGTAACACCCAAGTCCCTCACTTGTAACCACCAGTCCCTCACTTGTAACACCCAAGTCCTCGTTTGTAACACCCAAGTCCCTCACTTGTAACACCCAAGTCCCTCGTTTGTAACACCCAAGTCCCTCACTTGTACACACAAGTCCCTCACTTGTAACACCCAAGTCCCTCACTTGTAACACACAAGTCCCTCACTTGTAACACCCAAGTCCCTCACTTGTAACACACAGTCCCTCACTGTAACACCCAAGTCCCTCACTTGTAACATCCAAGTCCCTCACTTGTACACACAAGTCCCTCACTTGTAACACGCAAGTCCCTCACTTGTAACACACAAGTCCCTCACTTGTAACACCCAAGTCCCTCACTTGTAACACACAACCCTCGTTTGTAACACCCAAGTCCCTCACTTGTAACACACAAGTCCCTCGTTTGTAACACCCAAGTCCCTCATTTGTAACACCCAAGTCCCTCACTTGTAACACCCAAGTCCCTCGTTTGTAACACCCAAGTCCCTCACTTGTAACACACAAGTCCCTCACTTGTAACACCCAAGTCCCTCGTTTGTAACACCCAAGTCCCTCACTTGTAACACACAAGTCCCTCGTTTGTAACACCCAAGTCCCTCACTTGTAACACACAAGTCCCTCGTTTGTAACACCAAGTCCCTCACTTGTAACACACATCCCTCACTTGTAACACACAAGTCCCTCGTTGTAACACACAAGTCCCTCGTTTGTAACACCCAAGTCCCTCATTTGTAACACGCAAGTCCCTCGTTTGTAACACCCAAGTCCCTCACTTGTAACACACAAGTCCCTCACTTGTAACACCCAAGTCCCTCACTTGTAACACCCAAGTCCCTCACTTGTAACACCCAAGTCCTCACTTGTAACACCCAAGTCCCTCACTTGTAACATCCAAGTCCCTCACTTGTACACACAAGTCCCTCGTTTGTAACACCCAGTCCCTCACTTGTACACACAAGTCCCTCACTTGTAACACGCAAGCCCTCGTTTGTAACACACAAGTCCCTCGTTTGTAACACACAAGTCCCTCGTTTGTAACACACAAGTCCCTCGTTTGTAACACACAAGTCCCTCGTTTGTAACACCCAAGTCCCTCATTTGTAACACCCAAGTCCCTCGTTTGTAACACCCAAGTCCCTCGTTTGTAACACGCAAGTCCCTCGTTTGTAACACCCAAGTCCCTCACTTGTAACATCCAAGTCCCTCGTTTGTAACATCCAAGTCCCTCGTTTGTAACACCCAAGTCCCTCACTTGTAACATCCAAGTCCCTCGTTTGTAACACCAAAGTCCCGCCCATGTGGGCCATTCCGACACTTCGCTCACCATTTATTTCTCGGTTATTTGTGTAATGATTACCTTGGTACACGCCGCCAGCTCGTACACGCCACCAGCTCGTACACGCCGCCAGCTCGTACACGCCACCAGCTCGTACACGCCGCCAGCTCGTACACGCCGCCAGGTCGTACACGCCACCAGCTCGTACACGCCGCCAGCTCGTACACGCCACCAGCTCGTACACGCCGCCAGCTCGTACACGCCGCCAGGTCGTACACGCCACTAGCTCGTACACGCCGCCAGCTCGTACACGCCACCAGCTCGTACACGCCACCAGCTCGTACACGCCACCAGCTCGTACACGCCACCAGCTCGTACACGCCGCCAGCTCGTACACGCCACCAGCTCGTACACGCCACCAGCTCGTACACGCCACCAGCTCGTACATGCCACCAGCTCGTACACGCCACCAGCTCGTACACGCCACCAGCTCGTACACGCCACCAGCTCGTACACGCCATGAGCTCGTACACGCCACCAGCTCGTACACGCCACCAGCTCGTACACGACACCAGCTCGTACACGCCACAAGCTCGTACACGCCACCAGGTCGTACACGCCACAAGCTCGTACACACCACCAGTTCGTACACACCACAAGCTCGTCCACGCCACCAGCTCGTACACACTACAAGCTCGTACACGCCACAAGCTCGTACACGCCCCCAGCTCGTACACGCCACAAGCTCGTACACGCCACAAGCTCGTACACACCACAAGCTCGTACACGCCACAAGCTCGTACACATCACCAGCTCGTACACACTACAAGCTCGTACACGCCACCAGCTCGTACACACTACAAGCTCGTACACGCCACCAGCTCGTACACACCACAAGCTCGTACACACCACAAGCTCGTACACACCACCAGGTCGTACACGCCACAAGCTCGTACACGCCACAAGCTCGTACACGCCACCAGCTCGTACACACTACAAGCTCGTACACGCCACCAGCTCGTACACACCACAAGCTCGTACACGCCACAAGCTCGTACACGCCACCAACTCGTACACGCCACAAGCTCGTACACGCCACCAGCTCGTACACATCACCAGCTCGTACACGTCACCAGCTCGTACACACCATAAGCTCGTACACACCACCAGCTCGTACACACAAGCTCGTACACGCCGCCAGCTCGTACACGTCACCAGCTCGTACACGTCACCAGCTCGTACACACCACAAGCTCGTACACACCACCAGCTCGTACACGCCACCAGCTCGTACACGCCGCCAGCTCGTACACGCCGCCAGCTCGTACACGCCACCAGCTCTTACACGCCACCAGGTCGTACACGCCACCAGGTCGTACACGCCACAAGCTCGTACACGCCACCAGCTCGTACACGTCACCAGCTCGTACACACCACCAGCTCGTACACGCCACCAGGTCGTACACGTCACCAGCTCGTACACGCCACCAGGTCGTACACGTCACCAGCTCGTACACGCCGCCAGCTCGTACACGCCACCAGGTCGTACACACCACCAGCTCGTACACACCACAAGCTCGTACACACCACCAGCTCGTACACACCACAAGCTCGTACACACCACAAGCTCATACACACCACCAGCTCGTACACACAAGCTCGTACACACAACAAGCTCGTACACGCCACCAGCTCGTACACGCCGCCAGCTCGTACACGCCACCAGGTCGTACACGCCGCCAGCTCGTACACGCCACCAGGTCGTACACACCACCAGCTCGTACACACCACCAGCTCGTACACGCCACCAGCTCGTACACACCACAAGCTCGTTCACGCCACCAGCTCGTACACACCACAAGCTCGTGCACGCCACCAGCTCGTACACACCACCAGCTCGTACACGCCACCAGCTCGTACACGCCACCAGCTCGTACACGCCACCAGCTCGTACACACCACAAGCTCGTACACGCCACAAGCTCGTACACACCACCAGCTCGTACACGCCACCAGCTCGTACACGCCACCAGCTCGTACACGCCACCAGCTCGTACACGCCGCCAGGTCGTACACGCCACCAGCTCGTACACGCCACCAGCTCGTACACGCCGCCAGGTCGTACACGCCACCAGCTCGTACACACCGCCAGCTCGTACACGCCACCAGCTCGTACACGCCACCAGCTCGTACACGCCGCCAGGTCGTACACGCCACCAGCTCGTACATGCCACCAGCTCGTACACGCCACCAGCTCGTACATGCCACAAGCTCGTACACACCACCAGCTCGTACACACCACCAGGTCGTACACGCCGCCAGCTCGTACACACCACCAGGTCGTACACGCCACCAGCTCGTACACACCACCTGGTCGTACACACCACCAGGTCGTACACGCCACCAGGTCGTACACGCCACCAGGTCGTACACACCACCAGGTCGTACATGCCACCAGGTCGTACACACCACCAGGTCGTACACACCACCAGGTCGTACACACCACCAGGTCGTACACGCCGCCAGCTCGTACACGCCGCCAGCTCGTACACGCCACCAGGTCGTATACGCCACCAGGTCGTACACGCCACCAGGTCGTACACGCCACCAGGTCGTACACACCACCAGCTCGTACACACCACCAGCTCGTACACGCCACCAGGTCGTACACGCCACCAGGTCGTACACGCCGCCAGCTCGTACACGCCACCAGGTCGTACACGCCGCCAGCTCGTACACGCCACCAGGTCGTACACGCCGCCAGCTCGTACACGCCACCAGGTCGTACACGCCACCAGGTCGTACACGCCACCAGGTCGTACACACCACCAGGTCGTACACGCCAGACACGAGTCAACACATACAGGCGCGTCAGATGAGCACATCAACGCACGAGCACCCTTGGATATATTAACAACTCTCGTCTGAGATGAGTAATGCGTTTCTCACTAGTGGATTTCGAACGATCGCACAACATTTACCAAGAACCGAACAATCTTGAGGTTATCTTGAGGTTATCTTGAGATGATTTCGGGGCTTTAGTGTCCCCGTGGCCGGTCCTCGACCAGGCCTCCACCCTAAGGAAGCAGCCCGTCACAGCTGGACAACACCCAGGTACCTATTTTACTGCTAGGTAACAGGGGCATTGGGTGAAGAACCTCTGCCCATTGTTTCTCGCCGGCGCCTGGGATTGAACCCGGGACCACAAGACCACAAGTCCAGCTTGCTGTCCGCTCGGCCAACCGGCTCAAAAGGCCTCGCGAACAAGGCCTCGCAGCGTTGTGGGAGGGATGGGTGGGTTCACAACAACCCCCCACACCATCAACCACAACCCGCACAACACTGTGTATGGGTCGTGTGGGGGGTGGGGCGGTGGCAAGACAAAAGACAACACCATTATTGAAGTCCACTCAGTCGAAGCTGGCATCCGGGGAAGCAGTTGGAACAGCTAATGTATATCCCAGCATGATCAGCTCGCGCATCAAGGAGACGGGCTTCAACTTTCTTGGGGCTTGTCCCCAGCTGTGTTGAGGCAATATTCTCCACTGTGGAGCAATCTCAGTTGGTCTGCTAGTTAGTCTTTGGGAAAGCTGACTATCTTCTGAACTTCATGAAGTCCAGTGAATAGAACGAGTCACGATAACGTGGCTGAAGATCCCAATGGAACCTTTCGATCCACATCATCGAGGACATCTCAAACACCTATTCTTTCCCCACATCCTCATCAGCTCGTTCAGTTTATCGTCGAGGATTGTTACATATGTGACGCATGGACGCACTACCGCCGGATGGAAAAACATTCAATAGCTTTAAACAATTATATTCTTGTTTTGAGGCTCATATTCACCCTCCTTGCACCTCTCTCGCCCTCTCTTCTTCTTCTCCTTCTCCTTCCCCCTCTCCCTCCCCCTCGCCCTCCCCTCTCCCTCCCCCTCGCCCTCTCTCCCCGCAGAAGTCATCTCGCCCTCCCTCGTATGCGGGTATCAACTAGCAGCAACATGCTTATATCCACTTACACACGACTCCCGCCCCAGACCGCATCAAAGACCCGACACACACGGCCCACGGATACAATCACACACACACACACACACACACACACACACACACACACACACACACACACACACACACACACACACACACACACCACACATACGATATTTCTGATATACGTAAACGATCTCCCAGAGGGTATAGACTCATTCCTCTCAATGTTTGCTGACGACGCCAAAATTATGAGAAGGATTAAGACAGAGGAGGACAGCTTGAGACTTCAAGAAGACCTGGACAAGCTGCAGGAATGGTCGAACAAATGGCTGTTAGAGTTTAACCCAAGCAAATGTAATGTAATGAAGATAGGGGTAGGAAGCAGGAGACCAGATACAAGGTATCATTTGGGAGATGAAATACTTCAAGAGTCAGAGAGAGAGAAAGACCTGGGGGTTGATATCACGCCAGACCTGTCCCCTGAAGCTCATATCAAGAGGATAACATCAGCAGCATATGCCAGGTTGGCTAACATAAGAACGGCCTTTAGAAACTTGTGTAAGGAATCTTTCAGAACATTATATACCACATATGTCAGACCAATCCTGGAGTATGCGGCTCCAGCATGGAGTCCCTATCTAGTCAAGCATAAGACTAAACTGGAAAAGGTTCAAAGGTTTGCCACCAGACTAGTACCCGAGCTGAGAGGTATGAGCTACGAGGAGCGACTGCAGGAATTAAACCTCACTTCGTTGGAAGACAGAAGAGTTAGGGGGGACATGATCACCACATTCAAGATTCTCAGGGGAATCGACAGGGTTGATAAAGACAGGCTGTTTAACACAAGGGGCACACGCACTAGGGGACACAGGTGGAAGCTGAGTGCCCAAATGAGCCACAGAGATATTAGAAAGAACTTTTTTAGTGTCAGAGTGGTTGACAAATGGAATGCATTAGGAAGCGATGTGGTGGAGGCTGACTCCATACACAGTTTCAAATGTAGATATGATAGAGCCCATTAGGCTCAGGAAACTGTACACCTGTTGATTGACGGTTGAGAGGCGGGACCAAAGAGCCAGAGCTCAACCCCCGCAAGCACAACTAGGTGAGTACAACTAGGTGAGTACACACACACACACACACACACACACACACACACACACACACACACACACACACACACACACACACACACACACACACAAGGACCCACCACTAGATGGGTGGTGGGAACTAACCACACACAACTAGGACCCTGCGTGCCCGCAAGCACAGCAAAATGAGTACACTATATGGGGCCTCGTGGCTGAGTGGACAGCTCTGGGGTCGTAGGCCTAAGGGCCTGGATTCGATCCCCGGCAGAGGTAGAAACAAAGAGGCAAGTTTCTTTCACCCTAGTGTCCTGTTCACCTAGCAGTAAATAGGTATCTGGGAGTTAAAGAGCTGCTACAGGCTGCTTCCTATGTGTGTGTGTGTACTCACCTATTTGTGTCTGCAGGATTGAGCATTGACTCTTGGATCCCGCCTTTCTAGCCATCGGTTGTTTACAGCAATGACTCCGGTCCTATTTCCCTATCATACCTAATTTTAAAATTATGAATAGTATTGGCTTCCACAACCTGCTCCTTAAGTTCATTCCATTTTCCACTACTCTCACGCTAAAAGAAAACTTCCTAACATCTCTGTGACTCATCTGAATTTCCAGCTTCCACCCATGTCCCCTCGTTCTGTTACTATTCCGTGTGAACATTTTGTCTATGTCCACTCTGTAAATCCCCCTGAGTATTTTATACGTTCATATCATATCTCCCCTCTCCCTTTTTTCCTAGTGTCGTAAGGCAAAGTTCCTTCAGGCGCTCTTCATACCCCATCCCTCGTAACGCTGGGACGAGTCTCGTTACAAACTTCTGAACCTTTTCCAGATATCTTATGCATTTCTTCAGATGGGGACTCCATGATGAGGCGGCATACTCTAAGACTGGCCTCACGTAGGCAGTGTAAAGCGCCCTAAATGCCTCCTTACTAAGGTTCCTGAATGATGTTCTAACTTTTGCCAGTGTAGAGTACGCTGCTGTCGATATCCTATTTATATGTGCCTCAGGAGTTAGATTAGGCCCACGCCCAGATCTCTTTCTCGCGTCGTCACAGGTAGGCAGTTCCCCTTCGATGTGTACTGTTCCTTTGGTCTCCTATTACCTAGTCCCATTTCCATAACTTTACATTTGCTCGTGTTGAACTCCAGTAGTCATTTCTCAGATCATCTCTGCAACCTGTGCAAGTCCTCTTGGAGGATCCTACAATCTTCATCTGTCACAATTTTTCTCATCAACTTTGCGTCATCTGCGAACATCGAAATGTAGGATTCTACTCCTGTAAAATGTTAACGTATATTAAAGTAGAATTGGTCCCAGCACCGATCCTTGAGGTACTCCACTCGTTACTGTTCGCCAGTCCGACTTCTCGATCCTTACTGTATGGTGTGTGTGTGTACTCACCTAGTTGTACTCACCTAGTTGTGCTTGCGGGGGTTGAGCTCTGGCTCTTTGGTCCCGCATCTCAACCGTCAATCAACAGGTGTACAGTTTCCTGAGCCTATTGGGCTCTATCATATCTACACTTGAAACTGTGTATGGAGTCAGCCTCCACCACATCGCTTCCTAATGCATTCCATTTGTCAACCACTCTGACACTAAAAAAAGTACTTTCTAATATCTCTGGGCTCATTTGGGCACTCAGTTTCCACCTGTGTCCCCTAGTGCGTGTGCCCCTTGTGTTAAACAGCCTGTCTTTATCAACCCTGTCGATTCCCCTGAGAATCTTGAATGTGGGGATCATGTCCCCCCCTAACTCTTCTGTCTTCCAACGAAGTGAGGTTTAATTCCTGCAGTGTGTGTGTGTGTGTGTGTGTGTGTGTGTACTCACCTAATTGTACTCACCTAATTGTGCTTGCGGGGGTTGAGCTTTGGCTCTTTGGTCCCGCCTCTCAACTGTCAATCAACTGGTGTACAGTTTCCTGAGCCTACTGGGCTCTATCATATGTGTGTGTGTGTGTGTGTGTGTGTGTGTGTGTGTGTGTGTGTGTGTGTGTGTGTGTGTGTGTGTGTGTGTGTGTGTGTGGTGGGTGTGTGTATTTGTGTGTGTGTGTGGGGGAGAAACAAAGAAAAAACTGACAGCTGAGAGGTGGGCCAAAAGAGCAGAGCTCAACCCCCGCAAGCACAACTAGATGAATACACACGCAATGTGTACACACACAATGTGTGCACGCACATAGAAAAGAAGAGAGAAGGTTTTCAGGCTAGGCTGAAGCAAGGAAAGAGATCGACTGATAAAGATAGTGGTGTTTACGAAATAGATCAAAAATGAGAAAATTCTTGCAAAGAGTAGCCATCTGCTAAATTTAAGATACAAAAATATATACCTTCATAGGGACATGACAAGGGAAGAAAGAATCATAGCAACAGAGCAAATAAAACGGGTGAACTTTGAGAATGGGCACAAGAAGAAACCCCAGCCATAATAGCACTCACAGAAACTAAACTAACGAAAACCAAAATAAATGCAGTAATACTGTGTAGTAAGGAAAGAGAAAAGGAAGAGGAGGAGGAGGTGGAGTGGCTCTGCTGATGAGAAAGGACTGGAGTGATGAGGAGATGGTTATCCAGGGCTGTGACGGTTCACTGCCTACATAAGCACCATAGCAACTGAAGGACAAAAACTAAGAGTAGTAGTTATATTTAAGCAGAATAATTGTGGGTGCCTATGGGTGCCATAGGCACAATCAGAGAACACTGCATAAACATCAGAGGTCCGCGGTTGTTCAACGTCCTCCCAGCGAGTATAAGAAATATTAGCTGAACAACCGTGGACATCTTCAAGAGAAAAGTAAATAGTTTTCTTCAAGAAGTACCGGACCAACCAGACTGTGGTGGATATGTGGGCCTGCGGGCCACTCCAAGTAACAGCCTGGTGGACTAAGCTCTCACAAGTTAAGCCTGACCTCGGGCAGGGCTTGGGGAGTAGAACTCTCAGAACACCATCCAGGTAGATAACCCCCTCCCCTCCCACCAAATGACAAAAGGCTCGAACATTAATATAAAGGAAACAACATGGCTACCATTAATATAATAGAAAGAGCAGCTTCTGTCGATAGCAGGAACGGATCCAGACTGCTAATCATGGGAGACTTCAACCACAGGAAGATAGACTAGGAGAATAGAGACCCACATGGAGGACCAGACACGTGGAGAGCTAAGCTGCTGGACGTGGCAACAAGCCAGCACATGAAGAAGACGAACCAGCTAGACTTGATCTGATATTCACCATGAATGAGTCTGATATAATTGAAGTTAAGTTGGAAGCCACCTTGGGAATGAGTGACCACAGCGTACTGATATTTCAGTACCTGGTAGAGTTATGTAGTCAACCGTGTGTGTGATCACTGTGTGATCGTGAGAGTCGTGTGATCACGACCATTATCAAGCCGTGATAACACAACTTGATAACGGTCCAGGACGGACTGAAACATCGCCATTTCTCCATTTTTCTGATCTATGGTGTGGTCATCATATCTTCAGCCACGTGACTGTTCATGAAGGTATGACGATTCATCGTCGACAATTATTAATATTAAGGGCTCAATAATTTATATCATGAATACTTGACAGCGTGAACAGAAGTGGGACAAAAAGACGTAGGTGGAGGAACAGAAGTGGGACAAAAAGACGTAGGTGGAGGAAAGCAAATGAACCAAAAGGCGGCCCCTTCACCAGTGTAAGAGTAGCGAGCGTATGGAGTGAACTGGAGGAGGAAGGTAGTGATACACGAACGCCACACATCGTTTCAAGAGTAGGTTCCATAAGCATAAAGGGTGTAGAGCTACAGGAAAGGCGGAAGGGTGGGAGGGGCTTCAGTCCTTCAGCTGAAGCTCAACCAGCAAACGTAACACACCCAAGATACAATTTCCCAAGACACTCCTTGCTGAGTCCCGGACGCCCTTACCCCCCCCCCCCCGACCAGTTTCGCCTCCAGGTGCGTGGAGGCAACACTGTAGTGCCTCCACACACCTGGCGCGCACACACCACGAGAGACCTACCCTTACATGCACGCCGCACGGGGCTGTGAAGAACACGCATGCAGGAACATGATATAAATACATGTTCACCGTATCAAATAATGAGACTTGCAACATTGCATTTAAATTGAACACATTTAGAATTATTAGCGCTAATAGTAAAATATTTCATGGAATCAAAGTTGAAGATTATTGAATCGAACAGCCAATCACCATCTGCCACTGGCAAATAGGCCTACAGCAATGTTCCTGCCTTGCATTACTGGCCAAAATATGACACAAATTCCTGCAAACAGACGAGAAGCGCTGCGCCATGCCAGAAATTAACTGGAGCATACCTGGAGAGTGTTTCAGGAGTTCTTCTACTCCCCGAGCCGGGCCTGAGGCCAGGCTCGACTTGTGATAACTTTGACCAACAGGCCCACATATCCACTACAGCCTGGTTGGTCCGGCAACACTTCTTGCAAGTCAACCTTTGTACTGGCAATATATCTAAACGTTCCTTGAGAGGGTGTTGAACAGCCGTGGACCTCTGATGTTCAGTGTTCTCTGATTGTGCTTATGGGCGCCTGACATGATGGCATGATTGGGCGCCGGACAGCGCTTCGGATTCGTAGTCCTGAGGTTCCGGGTTCGATCCCCGGTGGAGGCAGAGACAAATGGGCAAAATGTTTCTTTCATCCTGATGCCCCTGTTTCCTAGCAGTAAATAGGTACCTGGGAGTTAGACAGCTGCTACGGGCGGCTTCCTGGGGGTGTGTAACAAAAAGGAGGCCTGGTCGAGGACCGGGCCGCGAGGGCACTAAGCCCCGAAATAATCTCAAGATAACCTCAAGATATGACACCTCTACTCCTCACTCGTTCTATTCTGAATTTCCTTCCGTATCTTTCGTTCCAGTATTTTGTTATTCTACTGTGCAAATTTGGGACCTGGCCTCCAGTATCTTCCATGTATATATTATTTGATACCTTTCTCGTGTCCTTTCCAGGGAGTACATTTTGAGAGTTTTGAGAAGGTCCCAATAATTTAGATGTTTTATCGTGTCTATGCGTGCCGTATATGTTCTCTGTATTCCCTCTAATTCAGAGATCTCTCCTGCTCTGAAAGGGGAAGTGAGTACCGAGCAGTACTCAAGACGGGACAGCACCAGTGATTTAAATAGTATTAGCATTGCTGTGAGGTCTCTGGATTGAATGTTCTCATAATTCATCCTATCATTTTCCTGGCCGCTGCTATATTTGCTCAGTTATGTTCACTAAATGTCAGGTCGTCAGACATTATAATTCCCAAATCATTTACATGTTGCTTTTCTTCTATGATTGTGTCTTGTACCCTGTGTTTCGTTCAACTTCCTCGTTTCTACCATTCCGGTGATAAGTACCTGGAACTTATCACAGTTAAACATCATATTATTTACCGATGCCCATGGAATATCATTAATATAATATTTTAATAATAGTTTTAGTTTGTAGTTTTAATGTCTTTCACAGTAGTAAATTTATGTTAATCATCGTATCAACTACAAAGGATGAAACGAAGCCGTGACTAGTATATTTGTCAACATCTGATATGAGACTGAGACAAAATTATCCCCCCCCCCAAAGGAGGGCTGTGCCCTGGGGGTACAGAACTTTTCACTGCACTTGAACTTTATTTTAGTTTATTGACTGTCTCTCTTTGCTTTCTGTTTGACAAAAAGGTGAAAATCCAACGCCCCTGATTTCCAGATTCGTGATGTTGCCCCTGATTTCCACTGATCTCATTTTAATGACATCTCGCATCATGGTCCCACTTATCAAATGCCTTTGCAAAGTCTGTGTATACAACATCTGCATTTTGTTTTTCAATTAATGTTTCTGTGATTTCTTCCGACATCCATGTTCTTGATCACTTTCAAAAACTTCAATTTTGTGTGATATTAATGCGACTGGTCTCCAGTATTTTTTGCACGTGCTTTATTACCTCCCTTGTGTAGTGGAGCTATACCTGCTGATGTAAGTGCTTCTGGAACCACCCCGAATGATTTCCCATGCTTTACTGCCATGTTACACGGAGCACTTGTGCTATTGTGCTCCTCAAAAAAATAGCACTTGTGCTACTCAAAAACCAAGGAAAAATAAGTGAAAATCGTGTGTAGTCAACGCCTGCCCACGTGGTGCCAGGAGTTCTTAGGCAATAGTTGCCAAGTCGTCAAAAAAAAATCACATCCCTCGCTACATCTGTGTCAATCACCTGTGTCACACCAATCACCTGTGTCACACCAATCACCTGTGTCAATTATAATGCTTCGGCAGACACAACTATCACAAGCAAAAAAAAGAAGCCTAAGCAGGGAGATCGAAGAAATAGAACAAACATTGAAGCGATCATATGACTGAGGAAATGGAATTAGAACAGAAAGCTATACAAGAGATAAGGAAAAATCCGAAATATTTTTTCACTTACGCAAAATCAAAATCCAAAACCTCGACCAGTATTGGACCGTTAATTACAAATGAAGGTACGTACACAAAGGACGACAAAGAGATTAGTGAAATTCTAAGAAGCCAGTATGAGGCTATGTTTAGCACACCAATATACAACATGAAATTTGATGACCCAGACAGCATCTTTATGAATGATTTGGGTGTACTCATGTCGGAAGACCTTACCTTTAAAGAACACAATAAAGTAGCCGTCACAACTGCACGAAAAATAACAGGTAGGATAACAAGAACTTTTCACACTAGAGATGCTATACCGATGATGATACTTTTCAAGACGCTAGTGCTCTCTAGAGTGGAGTACTGCTGCACAATGACAGCCCCTTTCAAAGCTGGAGAAATTGCTGACCTGGAGAGCGTGCAGAGATCCTTTACTGCTAGAATCCACTCCGTAAAACATCTAAACTATTGGGACCGACTAAAGAGCCTAAATCTGTATTCCCTTGAGCGCAGGCGAGAGAGATACATAATAATCTATACGTGGAAAATAGTAGAGGGACTGGTTCCAAACCTGCACACAGAAATAACATCACATGAGACCAGAAGTCATGGCAGGATGTGCAGAATACCCCCGTTGAAAAGCAGAGGTGCAACAGGTACTCTGAGAGAGAACTCTATCAACATCAGAGGCCCGAGACTGTTCAACACGCTTCCACTACACATAAGGGACATAACTGGCCGACCCCTCACAGTGTTCAAGAGAGAACTGGATAAGCACCTGCAAAGGATACCTGATCAACCAGGCTGTGACTCATACGTCAGGCTGCGAGCAGCCGCGTCCAACAGCCTGGCTGATCAGTCCAGCAACCAGGAGGCCTGGTAGACGACCGGGCCGCGGGGACGCTAAGCCCGGGAAGCACCTCAAGGTCAAGGTAAGGTACTGCAACTTAACATTTCTTCATGAATATTGAATTACAGGAGTGTGGCCCCTGGAGTGTGGCGTCAGGACCCAGGAGTATTGACCCTGGACCCTGGAGTGTGGCCCCAGGACCCTGGACCCTGGAGTGTGTGGCCCCTGGACCCTGGAGAGTGGCCCCAGGAGTGTGGCCCCTGGAGTGTGGACCCAGGAGTGTGGCCCCTGGAGTGTGGACCCAGGACCCTGGACCCTGGAGTGTGTGGCCCCTGGACCCTGGAGAGTGGCCCCAGGAGTGTGGCCCCTGGAGTGTGGACCCAGGAGTGTGGCCCCTGGAGTGTGGACCCAGGACCCTGGACCCTGGAGTGTGTGGCCCCTGGACCCTGGAGAGTGGCCCCAGGAGTGTGGCCCCTGGAGTGTGGACCCAGGAGTGTGGCCCCTGGAGTGTGGACCCAGGACCCTGGACCCTGGAGTGTGTGGCCCTTGACCCTGGAGAGTGGCCCCAGGAGTGTGGCCCCTGGAGTGTGGACCCAGGAGTGTGGCCCCTGGAGTGTGGACCCAGGACCCTGGACCCTGGAGTGTGTGGCCCCTTGACCCTGGAGAGTGGCCCCAGGACCCTGGACCCTAGAGTGTGTGGCCCCTGGACCCTGGAGAGTGGCCCCAGGACCCTGGACCCTAGAGTGTGTGGCCCCTGGACCCTGGAGAGTGGCCCCAGGACCCAGGGGTGTGGCCCTGGGCTGAGTGTATGCCACTGTTGTCAACAATCTCTCCCACAGTCTTGTGTACTCGTGTTAATGTCAGTTATTATTGTCAGGGGTTCGAGAAGTGTTCATAAAAGGTTGTCCGGATTTTCAAGTTCAATGAACAAACCCACAGGAGCCTTAATGAGGGATCGAACCGGTGCCCTGAGTGTTCCTAAATGCGCTCTAGTCAACTGTACCAATGCTCTAGTTAACTGTACCAACAGTTGACTAGAGTGTGCATCTGGGAACACTAAGCCCATAGGTTCGAACCCTTATCATGGCTCCAGTGGTGTGGTTCTTTGACATATCCCGTGATTTCTCTGTGTATTCAAGTTTTATGTTGAAGACCCGGACACCTCAGCGACAGGTGGTAAGGGTAACTAGGCTTCACTTGCAGATTATATTCCAAGCTTGTCAGCTGAAGAAGAGCGAGCATGTGAACTGCATTAATAACGGGGGAGTGAAGGGAGTTGGTGCTTAACGCCATACTGCTGGCCACCTCCATCCCAAATCCTTATCCTGCTGACCCCCCTCCCAAGTGTTATATAGTCGCAAT
>WNGS01009202.1:571708-582207 GCA_020271785.1 Procambarus virginalis
TAAAAACAAGTCTAAAAACCGGTCCGCTAAACCAGAAGCGCTAGACGAAACGGGGGAAAAGGAGGAAACCCCGCCCACTAACAACGACACAACTATCACGTAAGCAAGGTAGCCCTGAGACAAACTAACTCAATTACGGGCTCCCTATAGCCCGTGCTACATGGACCTCTTGTTCTGAGTAACTAAATCTAAAACAACAACCAACATGAAGCTCGTCCTTACGCAGGTTACTGCATGCCCGTGCCACCTCTTGGGATGGCTTAATCTCTGGCATGGTAAAGGTAGGGAAAGAGGAAACCCTTATACTGTATTCCCTATTATGGAAAGACAAGAGGAAACCCGTTTATTCCCTACTACAGGAGGAACGTAGGGGGTAATGGAAGAGGAAGGGGGATGGGAAAAAGAAGGGGAGCAGGACAGGAGGCACGCCATCCACATTACCTGTAACAGGCTGCTTGATCTCGGGGCGACGGCTGCACACCGTGCACATTCCCCAGGTCAGCCTTCCTCCTTTGCCCCGCGTTAAACAAATGACCGTAAGATCCCGAGTGTGATGGGAACGGTACAGGGTCGCCTCGGCCGCGGCTCCGAGCGGGCCGACCCGTGGTATTCCCCCGATGGACGTGCACAACCGGGCATTGAGCGTCCGCCCTTCGGCCCCTAGCGCCGTCCCCGCGCCAGCCGACAGGTCGCAGAGAAAGTCCCCACTCTGCCACCTAGTGCACGAGGGGGACCCTACAACCTAGGGGTCAGACGAACTCCCTCCGCTGCATCCAGTGCTAGAGGGGGCACCGTACAACCTGAGGTCGGAGCAGAAGCCACTCTGCCACTTCAGTGCAGAGGGCGGACTACAACCTGAGGGGAAGAGAGTCCTCACCTCTGCCACGCTAGCGTGCAGAGTGGGTAACCCTACAACCCGAGTCACTCGAAGCCCACTCTGCCACCAGTGCAGAGTGAGACCTACAACCGAGGGAGAGACGACCACCTTAGCTGCCCCTAGTGCAGAGGGGCCCTCTCAACCTGAGGGATGAGAACCCACTCGTGCCACCTATACAGAGGAGGACCTTACACACCGCGGGAAGAGAAGCCCACTCTGCCACCTATACAGAGAGGGGACCTACAACCTTGAGGGGAAGAGAAGCCCACTCTGCGCATAGTGCAGAGGAGCACCTAAACCAGGGAAGTAGAAACTCCACTCTACCACTGCTAGTACAGAGGTGGGACCTACAACCGCAGGAGAAAGCCCACTGCTGCCACCTAGTGCAGAGTGAGGGGTGACCTACACTCCTGAGGAACGGGAACGCCACTCTTCCCACCTAAGGGGAATACACCGGCGGCGAAGTCTCCCACCGTGTGAGGATCGCCTACATCTACCTGCAGGGAAGGAAGCCCACTCTGCCACCTAGTAACATGGGAGGGGAGACCTACAACCTGAGGTGGAGGGAAGCCCACTCTGCCCCGTAGGTACCAGGGGGGAGGTAGGTAAGGACCTACAACCGAGCCCAAGGAGGGCATGTAACACGACCGTGTGGAGGTCTAAACAAGAACCACAAGCAACATTTCTTGAGAGGAGTCGCCAACCTCTACCTCCATAGTCCAGACAGCTTAGAGTTTATCTTCGTTTATCTAGACAATATTATTTGTCTGTATTAAATATTATCTCTCAAGATTATATATTGTCAAGAGCAAATATTATATCTTTAGACCAAATATTACTTGTCTTGACCAAATTTATTTGCCTAGACAAATATTGATTGTCTAGACCAAATATTGATTGTCTAGACCAAATATTGATTGTCTAGACCAAATATTGATTGTCTAGACCAAATATTGATTGTCTAGACCAAATATTGATTGTCTACACCAAATATTGATTGTCTTGACCAAATATTGATTGTCTTGACCAAATATTGATTGTCTAGACCAAATATTGATTGTCTAGACCAAATATTGATGTCCAGACCAAATATTGATTGTCCAGACCAATATTGATTGTCCAGACCAAATATTGATTGTCCAGACCAAATATTGATTGTCTAGACCAAATCTATTGATTGTCCAGACCAAATGTTGATTGTCCAGACCAAATATTGATTATCTAGACCAAATATTATTTGCCTAGACCAAATATTGATTGTCTAGACCAAATATTGATTGTCCAGACCAAATATTGATTGTCTAGACCAAATATTGATTGTCCAGACCAAATATTGATTGTTTAGACCAAATATTGATTGTCTAGACCAAATATTGATTGTCTAGACCAAATATTGATTGTCCAGACCAAATATTGATTGTCCAGACCAAATATTGATTGTCTAGACCAAATATTATTTGCCTAGACCAAATATTGATTGTCTAGACCAAATATTGATTGTCTAGACCAAATATTGATTGCCTAGACCAAATATTGATTGTCATGACCAAATATTGATTGCCTAGACCAAATATTGATTGTCTAGTCCAAATATTGATTGTCTAGACCAAATATTGATTGTCTAGTCCAAATATTGATTGTCTAGTCCAAATATTGATTGTCTAGACCAAATATTGATTGTCTAGTCCAAATATTGATTGCCTAGACCAAATATTGATAGTCTAGACCAAATATTGATAGTCTAGACCAAATATTGATAGTCTAGACCAAATATTGATTGCCTAGACCAAATATTGATTGTCTAGTCCAAATATTGATTGTCTAGTCCAAATATTCTAGTTACCAATGGAAAAGGATGGGTTACATGTCATAGGAAACAACGAGCGCTGACCTACAAGGTAAACCTTACCGATCACAACAACATCTGAGAAAGCGATAAAACCCACCAGAGTTGTGAGGTGGGCGCGAACCTCCGACCCCGGCATTGCCAATGGCATACGCTACCACTGGACCAAAGTTGACTTGTACCTTAACCATATTAAGTAAAATTTTAAGAATAATATAACACTTTAAAGTCTGGTGAAACCGCTGAACTGTGCATGGATGTACCCGGGGTGGCACCACCACTACACCTACCCGCCCCCCCCACCCGGGATGACCCCAGCACCGTTCCTGACACAAACAGCCTGACAACCTTCCCTGGCCTACCTGGGACGCCTGACGCCAGCCTGCAGAGGGAGGTGTCAGAACTTCCAGCTCGCATGAACAAAATAGAAATTACTGTCAATAAGCTCCAAAAAACACTTACGAAAATTGAAAATGGTCTCAACAGCATTTATGCTAAGATCACGATGGACGGCCTGAGACAGTGTTCAAGCGATCATCTCGCCAGCCCGAGGAGCGAAGCGAACGTCCGAGTCTCTAGTGAAATGCCTTCCAGTGCTGTAAGTGTTGACACGTCTCAAGCAAGTATTGACCCTCCTCCAGTGCTGTAAGTGTTAACACGTCTCAAGCAAGTATTGACCCTCCTCCAGTGCTGTAAGTGTTGACACGTCTCAAGCAAGTATTGACCCTCCTCCAGTGCTGTAAGTGTTAACACGTCTCAAGCAAGTATTGACCCTCCTCCAGTGCTGTAAGTGTTGACACGTCTCAAGCAAGTATTGACCCTCCTCCAGTGCTGTAAGTGTTGACACGTCTCAAGCAAGTATTGACCCTCCTCCAGTGCTGTAAGTGTTAACACGTCTCAAGCAAGTATTGACCCTCCTCCAGTGCTGTAAGTGTTGACACGTCTCAAGCAAGTATTGACCCTCCTCCAGTGCTGTAAGTGTTGACACGTCTCAAGCAAGTATTGACCCTCCTCCAGTGCTGTAAGTGTTAACACGTCTCAAGCAAGTATTGACCCTCCTCCAGTGCTGTAAGTGTTGACACGTCTCAAGCAAGTATTGACCCTCCTCCAGTGCTGTAAGTGTTAACACGTCTCAAGCAAGTATTGACCCTCCTCCAGTGCTGTAAGTGTTGACACGTCTCAAGCAAGTATTGACCCTCCTCCAGTGCTGTAAGTGTTAACACGTCTCAAGCAAGTATTGACCCTCCTCCAGTGCTGTAAGTGTTGACACGTCTCAAGCAAGTATTGACCCTCCTCCAGTGCTGTAAGTGTTAACACGTCTCAAGCAAGTATTGACCCTCCTCCAGTGCTGTAAGTGTTAACACGTCTCAAGCAAGTATTGACCCTCCTCCAGTGCTGTAAGTGTTAACACGTCTCAAGCAAGTATTGACGCCCCTCCAGTGCTGTAAGTGCCGCTGTGGCGAGTGAAACATATGTAAACCCGTCTGTCTTAACTATATTAACAAATGCGCTCAAGAACCATTCCAAACTATGCCGCTTGTGACTATGAATCCTGATGAACATGTAATGATTGTAGATGTTAGGAAAGGTGCAGGCAACCAGTTGACCTTGAAACAGATGAGAGCACTCTTTGACATTGATGACCGTTAACAATTGTCTTTTGTATGCAATGGTCTACAACTTGTGAACCTTGTAAACACTTCTCTTCGTCGTGCGAAGGAGGCTGTTTGATCTATTGATGTACGCTGGTGCCAACAACATTGATGTACTGTGCCTGCAGGAACCATACACTGCAAACACAAAAAATAAAACGCCACCCAAACTCCCAGGTTATATAGCTTTCTCAAATGTTGGTTCACATGATGTCGGTATCTTGACGTATGTTAAAGTAACCTAGTGTGTAAACATGTTAAAAACCACAAAAGTGACGACTCATATTATCAGCAGTTTCAGATTGCTACAGCGACCGGGTTTCTTAACTTAGTTAATGTATATGTAAGGTGTGATCAAATGGTGGAAGCCTCTCTTCCAAAAATTACCAGCAGCTCTCAAACCATTGTAATGGGTGATTTTAATGCTAGACACACTAGCCTGGGTGACACCAAAACAAACAGGAATGGCAGAGTCTTTGTAAAATACTTAAGAGATAATAACATGTCCGTATTCAACTTTGACTCCTCTAACGTCACACACCTCATGGGTGGCAGGCTTGATTATGTCATTGATCACGGTCTCATTGATAATGCTGTCGGAGGATCAAGTGTTCATGAATTAGTTAGTGATCACTTTGCCATATTCAGTTCATACACTATCAATAATGTCAAACGACTAAGCTTTGGAAAAAAATAATTAATATCCCTGAAAATTTACACATGCTCTTCAAATTCCGCATTTCTGAATGGTATAACACTTACTGTTTTACTACCGTCAATGCATTATATGAGGACCTGGTCTCTGAAGTAACCAGCAGCCGCTTTTTATGACAATGTTGTAAAATCCACAAGACCCAAAACAGTGAGGAAGGGACAGAAGTGGTTCACTGACTCACGCCATAAGCCCCTGCATGACAGAGTTCTATTCCTAGCTAAGCAGTATAAGTTAGTTAGTTTAGTTCATTTATTATGCACCCCATACCCATCCCGTGGGCGGTAGTGGAAAGGGTTACAGAGGCACATAATGGGCTCAGGGACTGAGCCCCACAATTCATTTAGCTAAGCAAGCTACAATCTTGATGAGCTAGTTACAAAATTCAGTATAAGTCGTCACATCAACAATGGGTTCGAGATCGACCTCAAATACAGGTTCTAAATTAAGCAACTGACATATGTGGAGAGCTAGTGTCACAATTGACATGTTTGTCCTGCACACCGCCTCCCATCCAGTGGGTAGCGGTGGATAGGTTACAATCACTCAGTTACTACCTACAGTTAGCAAAACTGGGGATATTTGGCTAGAATTTCTGGTAGTAGATCATTTTGAATGAAATATTTACACATCGCTGGAACATTGGTTATAGAATTGTCTCTAAATTCACGTATGTTTTCGCACTAAAAACACATAAAACAACTGACACCATCAACACATTTCTTAAAGCCAGCCGAGAGTTTAGAGAGCTAAAGGAACAGGTGTATAACCAGCACTGAGAACAGTTTTTGCAAGGCATCAATCACGCAACATCCTCATCCCAAATGTGGAATAAAATTAAGAAGATTTCTCGTCCTAGCAGTTGTCAACTTGATCACCATTCACCTGTAGACTATGCCGACATGCTGCTTCAACAATATGCAAGCACTGCTAGTATAAGCAGCCTGCCCCTAGATGTACAACACCATCTGGCTAGTACCATAATAAATCGTAACTTCAATATTGAAATTGCCTGTAGTGAAATAGGGCCTGATTATAACTATAGCATAACCCCCTTTGAAATTAAAAATGCACTCAAGAAAGGTAAGGCTACCTCTCCTGGAGACAATGGCATCACATACAACACCATGAGAGTACTTGCCGAGCTGCCAAATAGCCCTTTGCTAGAATTGTTTAATCAAAGTCTAAGGCAGGGTGTCTTACCTGACCGCTGGACACAGGGACTCATAATACCCATACCCAAGCCTAATTCACAAAAATTTAGACCCATTTCTCTGACGTCGTGCATGTGTAAAGTTCTTGAGAGAATTATTCTCGACAGACTAATGTTTCAAATCAAGCCCCACCTTGCCCCTAACCTGTATGGTTTCCTTCCTGGAAGAAGCACACAAACTTGCTTTGCTGAGTATTTTATCAGAGAGGGACCAAACTCTCAGGCGGCATTTATTGATCTCCAAACTGCCTTTGATACAGCAAACAGAGAAATAATCCTAGAACACTAGCCTCTTTTGGAGTTAAGGGAAGACTGTTGACATGGCTCAGGGGTTACCTGAGTAACAGAACCGCCTCAGTCCTTTTCAAGGGGGTCAAAAGTAAACTTTGTGCACCCTTTGAGTTGGGTACACCCCAGGGTGGAGTGCTAAGTCCTACACTGTTCAATGTTCTGATGCATAAATTAACAATTGATATTCCCACACTACCTGACGAAGCCGTCATTTGTTATGCCGATGATATATGCATTGTTGCAAATTCCCAAACTAGACTGCAAGCTCTACTTGATTCACTCGCTGCTAAAAGCATTGAATGTGGTCTTGTTATCTCTATAACTAAATCCAGAGTTCTCCATCCCCAAGAGAAAACTCATGTCCCTATAACTTTCAAGGTCAACAACCAGAACATTGAAACGTGTAGGCAGCACAAATACCTTGGAGTTGGTATTAACAGTGACATTGTAAATGATCTACACCGTAGGTTAAAAGAAAGACTAAAACCATTGAGAACACTTACTGGTAAGAATATTGGTATCAATATTAAATATGCTAGACTATTCTATATGATGTTCGTTAGATCTCTCGTTGATTATAATGCTCTGCACTTAATTAATTTCCCCTCCTCTGTGTTGGACAAACTTGAAGTAGTACAGAATGAGGCCATGAGGATAATTCTTGGTGCCCCAAGATGCACAAGAATCATCAACATGCGGGAAGAACTGAAGCTTCCAACCATACAAGAGAGAATAATGCAAGTCACCACCACATTTTGCCTTAAAGTCATGAGAGACCCTACATCTCCTGCATTGCTCAGAGACAAATTATTTAGTGCTGTTAACACCCTTTTGACTGGTGCCGACATACCAACTCACTCCTTTTATGATAATTGGCTGAGCAACAATGCTTACAATCTCCTCAAACTTAACATTCCTTTTAAGTGCAATCTACCTGTCTCTGATATTCCTCTTTATCTGTACCCCACCATTCAAGTATCATACACACCTGTCACCAAGAAAGATAATGAGAATCTTGGTCTTCTCAAAGCTGTCACTCTTGAAACAATTGCCTCCTCCATCGAGACTTTAAGATCTCACGAGCACTGTGTCTACACCGACGGCTCAGTCCAATCCTCTACTGGACGGACTGCAGCAGCATGTAGGTTTTATAGAAATAATATTTGCACAAAGACTGTCAGTGTCAGGTTAAACAACTGGCTGACCTCCACACAAGCAGAACTAGCAGCATTACACTTAGCTACCAGTACATTAAAAAACATTGGAGGAGGAATAATATTCTGTGATTCAAAGTCTGCTCTTCAAGCAATCGAAAACTTCTCTTGGAAGATCGATAGCAAGAACCTCATACTCCCAATTATAAATGACCTAATTGATGCACAGAGTAAAGGGTCTCGAATTTCCTTTGTATGGATACCTTCACACATAAATATAACCCATCATAATGAGACAGACATTGCAGCCAAATTAGCGTGTAACAAGTTTGAAGTTGACTTAGATCTAGGTATCCCCATCTCTGCTGTCAAAACTGTATTGGTCCAAACATTCAGATCTGATAGGAAAGAACTTACTGACTCCCAACGACCTGAAAGTACTAGTATAAAAAGCTATGATTTGTTCAGATCTGAAACCTACATCTATGGGCAGCACAAAACGTCCACCAGACTGTGCGACACAGTGGTTGCAAGGATCAGGTTGGGTTACCGTTACCTGTGGCAGGTGGCTACAGGTGACCGATCTCCCAATCCTGAGGACTCCAGTTGCAAACTCTGTGAGCAGGAACTACGACACGATCTCCCACACTACATCACCGAATGCCCAGTTATTAGACCTTTCAGACCAGTTGGCATGAGGTACCTGGAGCTTTGCAATTACTTTATTCACTCTCGTATTCTTGAAGATATCCTCACAGTGTACCCAAAATTTGCCAGTGCAGGCTACTAAACATATGGCCCTGTATGACTAACCATCCTGCGAGATGGTGACCTTTATTACCACTGCTGCCTTACTCACTCTTGTGTTGATGATATCCTCAAAATGCACCCAGAGTCTGCCAGTGCAGACTGCTTATCACATGCCTCTGTATGACTAACCATCCTGTGTGATGGGCATAGCATTTATCAAATCATCTCATTTTTTGGGGCAACACGTGAGGATGATTTGTTAAAATGCTATGCCCAAGATTACCGTCCGAGTGCTGGCGAGGAAGTGGTCAAATAGCTTCGGCTATCACTTCCTTATGTCCGGTCGTGATGGTCAAGCGCATTAAGGTGTCCCTGTACATACCAGTTGCGTTGCTCCTGGCAGTATGGGTTTGAGTCACTTCTGGGGTGTGAGTTTTCAGTCGCATATAGTCCTGGGGACCATTCAGGCTTGTTCGCATTTGTGTTCCTCACGTGTTGCCCCCCAAAATTAGGTGATTTGATAAAATGCTATGCCCAAGATTACCATCTGAGTGCCGGCGGGGAAGTGGTCAAATAGCTTCGGCTATCACTTCCTTATGTCCGGTCGTGATGGTCAAGCGGATTAAGGCGTCCCTGTACATACCAGTTGCGTTGCTCCTGGCAGTATGGGTTCGAGTCACTTCTGGGGTGTGAGTTTTCAGTCATATATATATATATATATATATATATATATATATATATATATATATATATATATATATATGTATATATATATATATATATATATATATATATATATATATATATATATATATATAACCGAAGGCGAATTAGCCCAAAACGCGTTAAGCATTCTTTATTTTTCAAATGTGGTTTTTCTGCATACTTGAATCAGTGTTTTTGTGATCATCGTTATATATATATATATATATATATATATATATATATATATATATATATATATATATATATATATATATATATAGGTATGGCCACCATGGCCTACTCTGCCAAAGCACAGGAGGATGGCACTCGAGGCACAGTGAAGTTAACGACATCATCAAGAGGAGCCTCACCACAGCTGGATGCCCAGCTGAAAGAGAGCCCCGTTACCTAACGCCCCGTAACTCTGATGCTCTTATTGGTCGCCCGGATGGTATCACAGTGAATCCCTGGAAGAATGATAAGCAGTTGGTATGGGACTACACGTGCGTATCAACCCTGGCTAACACTTACATTAACCTCAGTGTTGCACAACCAGGTGGCGCTGCCACCCACAGGGAGGCAGCCAAATCCCGTAAGTACAGAGAACTGGATCACCACTACAATTTTGTCCCCATTGCTTCTGAGACACTCGGCGCCTGGGGTAAAAGTGCTACCAGTTTTTTGAAGGAACTGGTTCTAGGCTCATTGAAACAACAAGGGACCCTAGAGCTGCCAGCTTTCTTTTCCAGCGCCTCAGCGTGGCGATACAGAGGGAAAATGCGCACTGCATCCAGGGTTCCTGCCCGCCATCTGAGGAGCTGGAGGAACTCGACAACCTATGATAAATATCTTTGTAACCTATATGTAACTCCTTTTTTGTAACAAAGTTCAAATAAAGCAAATATATGTGTACACACAAAGAATGGGGGGTGGTAGGAGAAGATAATATTAGTGTTCAGTGAGAAACCACAAGGTCTCCTCTGAATACTTTTTATTTTCTTCTCCGAGGCTATGGGTCCCCACATTGGCACCAGAGGTGGTACCCTCACAAACTTTTATATATATATATTATATATATATATATATATATATATATATATATATACATATATATATATATATATATAGAGAAGATAAATATATATATATATATATATATATATATATATATATATATATATATATATATATATAATATATATATATATATAATATGTATGTATTAGAAAATCTGGACTACTCTAATCTTATTTTTAGATTAACTTAGGAAATCTAAGTAACATACTCGTAGAACCTCTC
>WNGS01009202.1:629766-644029 GCA_020271785.1 Procambarus virginalis
CTGGTCGAAAACTTTGTTGATATCTGCTAGTAGTTTTTCAATGTCTTCCGCAGAGGTAATTTTCATATACAGGTACATGATTTCGGGTCTTAGCGTCCCGCGGCCCAGTCCTCAACCAGGCCAATCCTACTAATGGTAGAGGTCAGCCCCAGCAAGGAATACTTGGCGAGGTTGGCCTTTAGCTCCTGGACTCTCGTTATCGGGCGGTCCCCCCCTCTTGTGCTGTATCACAAAACAAACTACAGTGTCAGTGAGGCAGGTACAGTATCAGTGAGGCAGGTACAGTGTCAGTGGGCAGAAGCGAGGCGGGGTGGGGTCGGGGCGGGGCGGAGTTTGGGGGCGGGGTTTGGGGACGGGGCGGGGCGGGGTTTGGGGACGGGGGCGGGGCGGGGTTTGGGGGCGGGGTTGGGGGCGGGGTTTATGGACGGGGGAGGGGGCGGGGCGGGGTTTGGGGACCTTACCTTGAGGTTACCTTGAGGTGCTTACGGGGCTCAGCGTCCCCGCGGCCCGGTCGTCGACCAGGCCTCCTGGTTGCTGGACTGATCAACCAGGCTGTTAGATGCGGCCGCTCGCAGCCTGACGTATGAGTCACAGCCTGGTTGATCAGGTATCCTTTGGAGGTGCTTATCCAGTTCTCTCTTGAACACTGTGAGGGGTCGGCCAGTAGCGGGACGAGGGCGGGGCGGGGCGGGGCGGAGCGGGGCGGGGCGGGGCGGGGCGGGGCGGGGCGGGGCAGGCCTGGCGAAGGGGAGTGGTAAAGAACGAACAATAGGAAGTGAGTGTGCAGGGCAGAATACTGGATAAAAATTCGCGTAAGGGACCGACTAAACAAAGCCAAAGCGGTCTTAGGGAAACTGAGGAGATTCAGAAGCCTCAGTACAAACATACAGATCCACCTATATAAGGCTCTAGTTCGGCCGCATCTAGATTATCCCCCAGTACCACTACACGCGTTGAAGGAATCTAACATGCAGAAACTGCAAGCAGTACAAAATACACCACTAAGGAGAGCAGCAAAACACCATCCACCATATGATCAGACAATCCAGGAGCTCCATGAACTCCTGAACATACAGCCACTAAACATCAGACTGCAGCACCAAGCCATCACGGTGTGGAACACCATCAATATGTTAGAGGACCCAATGGTTAATGGACCCAAAGGTTACTCCAAGATGAGACGCCCCGCTCCACAGCTGGTGGCCCAAGATGAGACGCCCCGCTCCCACAGCTGGTGGCCCAAGATGAGACGCCCCGCTCCCACAACTGGTGGCCCAAGATGAGACGCCCCACTCCCACAGCTGGTGACCCAAGATGAGACGCCCCGCTCCCACAGCTGGTGGCCCAAGATGAGACGCCCCGCTCCCACAGCTGGTGGCCCAAGATGAGACGCCCCGCTCCCACAGCTGGTGGCCCAAGATGAGACGCCCCGCTCCCACAGCTGGTGGCCAAGATGAGACGCCCCACTCCCACAGCTGGTGACCCAAGATGAGACGCCCCGCTCCCACAGCTGGTGGCCCAAGATGAGACGCCCCGCTCCCACAGCTGGTGGCCCAAGATGAGACGCCCCGCTCCCACAGCTGGTGGCCCAAGATGAGACGCCCCGCTCCCACAGCTGGTGGCCCAAGATGAGACGCCCCACTCCCACAGCTGGTGACCCAAGATGAGACGCCCCACTCCCACAGTTGGTGGCCCAAGATAAGACGCCCCACTCCCACAGTTGGTGGCCCAAGATGAGACGCCCCACTCCCACAGCTGGTGGCCCAAGATGAGACGCCCCACTCCCACAGTTGGTGCCCAAGATAAGACGCCCCACTCCCACAGTTGGTGGCCCAAGATGAGACGCCCCACTCCCCAGCTGGTGGCCCAAGATGAGACGCCCCACTCCCACAGCTGGTGGCCCAAGATGAGACGCCCCACTCCCACAGCTGGTGGCCCAAGATAAGACGCCCCGCTCCCACAGCTGGTGGCCCAAGATGAGACGCCCCACTCCCACAGCTGGTGGCCCAAGATGAGACGCCCCACTCCCACAGCTGGTGGCCCAAGATAAGACGCCCCACTCCCACAGCTGGTGGCCCAAGATGAGACGCCCCACTCCCACAGCTGGTGGCCCAAGATGAGACGCCCAACTCCCACAGTTGGTGGCCCAAGATAAGACGCCCCACTCCCACAGTTGGTGGCCCAAGATGAGACGCCCCACTCCCACAGCTGGTGGCCCAAGATGAGACGCCCCACTCCCACAGCTGGTGGCCCAAGATGAGACGCCCCACTCCCACAGCTGGTGGCCCAAGATAAGACGCCCCGCTCCCACAGCTGGTGGCCCAAGATGAGACGCCCCACTCCCACAGCTGGTGGCCCAAGATGAGACGCCCCACTCCCACAGCTGGTGGCCCAAGATAAGACGCCCCACTCCCACAGCTGGTGGCCCAAGATGAGACGCCCCACTCCCACAGCTGGTGGCCCAAGATGAGACGCCCCACTCCCACAGCTGGTGGCCCAAGATAAGACGCCCCACTCCCACAGCTGGTGGCCCAAGATGAGACGCCCCACTCCCACAGCTGGTGGCCCAAGATGAGACGCCCCGCTCCCACAACTGGTGGCCCAAGATGAGACGCCCCACTCCCACAGATGGTGGCCCAAGATGAGACGCCCCGCTCCCACAGCTGGTGGCCCAAGATGAGACGCCCCACTCCCACAGCTGGTGGCCCAAGATGAGACGCCCCACTTCCACAGCTGGTGGCCCAAGATGAGACGCACCGCTCCCACAACTGGTGGCCCAAGAGCCTCGATTTAAATGTATATAGATGTGTATATGTACAGTATATAAATATACATGTATGTATGTGCATATAAATATACATGTATGTGTATGTATGAATAAATAAATAATAATAATAATAAAATAAATAGCTTTGAACAAAACATGTGTGGAAGCATCGGAGTGTATATATGAATGCTACACAGTATTCATCTATAGACATCCATATATGGTGAAACACATGTGAAGAACCTCTCACACACTCACAGCTCCCTGACAAGAGGGAGCCAGCTTAGCTTAGCTGCCAACACCCACACATCGTGTCAGCAAGGCGGACAGCCCGCCTGCTTTCATACCTCTCACTGTATTTCCCACTTCTATACTTCCCTTCACCTATGCCTCTCCTTCCTCTTTACTCTCTCCCTCAAAAAAAAACTATATTTGTTTGTTTTTTAAGGCCGACAATGGATGGCGTCACCAATCTTACCCATACCACCAGTACCCCCGCTGCCATCCCACCACTACCTACTGTGGTAAGTAGGAAGTGGAGTGGGTGACGTTACCAGGTGGCGGGCTGTCCGCCTCGCTGACACGATGTGTGTGTGTGTGTGTGTGTGTGTGTGTGTGGTGTGTGTGTGTGTGTGTGTGTGTGTGTGTGTGTGTGTGTACTCACCTAGTTGTACTCACCTAGTTGTGCTTGCGGGGGTTGAGCTCTGGCTCTTTGGTCCCGCCTCTCAACCGTCAATCAACAGGTGTACAGGTACCTGAGCCTATTGGGCTCTATCATATCTACACTTGAAACTGTGTATGGAGTCAGCCTCCACCACATCGCTTCCTAATGCATTCCATTTGTCAACCACTCTGACACTAAAAAAGTTATTTCTAATATCTCTGTGGCTCATTTGGGCACTCAGTTTCCACCTGTGTCCCCTAGTGCGTGTGCCCCTTGTGTTAAACAGCCTGTCTTTATCAACCCTGTCGATTCCCTGAGAATCTTGAATGTGGTGATCATGTTTCCCCTAACTCTTCTGTCTTCCAACGAAGTGAGGTTTAATTCCTGCAGTCGCTCCTCGTAGCTCATACCTCTCAGCTCGGGTACTAGTCTGGTGGCAAACCTTTGAACCTTTTCCAGTTTAGTCTTATGCTTGACTAGATAGGGACTCCATGCTGGAGCCGCATACTAAGGGATTGGTCTGACATATGTGGTATATAATGTTCTGAAAGATTCCTTACACAAGTTTCTAAAGGCCGTTCTTATGTTAGCCAACCTGGCATATGCTGCTGATGTTATCCTCTTGATATGAGCTTCAGGGGACAGGTCTGGCGTGATATCAACCCCCAGGTCTTTCTCTCTCTCTGACTCTTGAAGTATTTCATCTCCCAAATGATACCTTGTATCTGGTCTCCTGCTTGCTACCCCTATCTTCATTACATTACATTTGCTTGGGTTAAACTCTAACAGCCATTTGTTCGACCATTCCTGCAGCTTGTCCAGGTCTTCTTGAAGTCTCAAGCTGTCCTCCTCTGTCTTAATCCTTCTCATAATTTTGGCGTCGTCAGCAACATTGAGAGGAATGAGTCTATACCCTCTGGGAGATCATTTACGTATATCAGAAACAGGATAGGTCCAAGTACAGAGCCCTGTGGGACTCCACTGGTGACTTCACGCCAGTCTGAGGTCTCACCCCTCACTGTAACTCTGTGTGTGTGTGTGTGTGTGTGTGTGTGTGTGTGTGTGTGTGTGTGTGTGTGTGTGTGTGTGTGTGTGTGTGTGTGTATGTGTGTGTGGTAGGTAAGCCAAGCTTGCTCTCTCTCCAGTCAGGTGCTAAGCCAGTGTAAGATCACAAGTATTGTAGTCAATGTACACAGAAGCATAAGCTGATGTATTAATACTCCAAGGCTCATGTATATATGTTTCTGCTCATCTTTGTAGGGTTAAGTGTTTTGTATAGAAAGTGGTTTATATCATTATTTCTTGTGTTTTGAAGCATGCCTGTATGTGTAGTCTAGGTGTTGTACACACACACACACACACACACACACACACACACACACACACACACACACACACACACACACACACGGTATATACTGTTTTACTGTTTCTATACTATACTGCTATATTCTATATTTATTACTATGTTTTTATTGTTATATGTTTCTATATTGTCTATATGTTTCTAATACTATACTGCTATACTGTTTCTGGTATATGTAAATGATCTCCCAGAGGGGTATAGATTCGTTCCTCTCAATGTTTGCCAATGATGAAAAAATTATGAGGAGGATTGAAACATAGGATGATAGTAGGAGGCTACAAGATGACCTAGATAGACTGAGTGAATGGTCCAACAAATGGCTGTTGAAGTTCAACCCGAGTAAATGCATAGTAATGAAACTAGGCAGTGGAAACAGGTCAGACACAGGATACAGAATAGGTGATGAAGTACTTAATGAAACAGAGAGAAAGATCTAGGAGTTGATATCACACCAAACTTGTCTCCTGAAGCCCACATAAAAAGAATTACGTCTGCGGCATATGCGAGGCTGGCTAACATCAGAACAGCGTTCAGGAACCTGTGTAAGGAATCATTCAGAATCTTGTACACCACATATGTAAGACCAATCCTGGAGTATGCGGCCCCAGCATGGAGCCCGTACCTTGTCAAGCACAAGACGAAGCTGGAAAAAGCCCAAAGGTATGCTACCAGACTAGTCCCAGAACTAAGAGGCATGAGTTACGAGGAAAAGCTGCGGGAAATGCACCTTACGACACTGGAAGACAGAAGAGTAAGGGGGACATGATCACAACCTATAAAATCCTCAGGGGAATCGACCGGGTAAACAAGGATAAACTATTCAACACTGGCGGGACGCGAACAAGGGGGCACAGGTGGAAACTGAGTACCCACATGAGCCACAGGCACGTAAGAAGGAACTTTTTCAGTGTCAGAGTAGTTAACAGATGGAATGCTTTAGGCAGTGATGTGATGGAGGCTGACTCCATACACAGTTTCAAGTGTAGATATGATAGAGCCCAGTAGGCTCAGGAATCTGTACACCGGTTGATTGACAGTTGAGAGGCGGGACCAAAGGGCCAAAGCTCAACCCCCGCAAGCACAAATAGGTGAGTACACGTGGGTGTTGACAGTGCCTGTTACACAAACAGTCTTGCTTGCTCCGGTGAAGATGCAAGCACTTGGGACACCAGCTGTATTCACCCAGTTGTGCTTGTGGGGGTTGAGATCTGCTCTTTCGGCCCGCCTCGCAACTGTCAATGAATCAACTGTTACTAACGACTATTTTTTTCACACACACACACACACACACACACACTTCCAGGAAGCAGCCCGTAACAGCTGTCTAACTCCCAGGTACCTATTTACTGCTAGGTAACAGGGGCATCAGGGTGAAAGAAACTCGGCCCCATTGTTTCTGCCGGCGCCGGGAATCGAACCCGGGCCACAGGATTACGAGTCCCGCGCGCTGTCCACTCAGCTACCAGACCACTATGTGGGAGTGTCAAGTGTCATCCTGGAGCAGTGTCAAGTGTCATCCTGGAGCACTCAAGTGTCATCCTGGAGCAAAGTGTCATCCTGGAGCAGTGTCTAGTGTCATCCTGGAGCAGTGTCTAGTGTCATCCTGGAGCAGTGTCTAGTGTCATCCTGGAGCAGTGTCAAGTGTCATCCTGGAGCAGTGTCTAGTGTCATCCTGGAGCAGTGTCTAGTGTCATCCTGGAGCAGTGTCAAGTGTCATCCTGGAGCAGTGTCTAGTGTCATCATGGAGCAGTGTCAAGTGTCATCCTGGAGCAGTGTCAAGTGTCATCCTGGAGCAGTGTCTAGTGTCATCCTGGAGTGGTGTCAAGTGTCATCCTGGAGCAGTGTCAAGTGTCATTCTGGAGCAGTGTCTAGTGTCATCCTGGAGCACTCAAGTGTCATCCTGGAGCAGTGTCTAGTGTCATCCTGGAGCAGTGTCTAGTGTCATCCTGGAGCAGTGTCAAGTGTCATCCTGGAGCAGTGTCAAGTGTCATCCTGGAGCAGTGTCTAGTGTCATCCTGGAGCGGTGTCAAGTGTCATCCTGGAGCAGTGTCAAGTGTCATCCTGGAGCAGTGTCAAGTGTCATCCTGGAGCAGTGTCTAGTGTCATCCTGGAGCGGTGTCAAGTGTCATCCTGGAGTAGTGTCAAGTGTCATCCTGGAGCAGTGTCAAGTGTCATCCTGGAGCAGTGTCTAGTGTCATCCTGGAGCAGTGTCTAGTGTCATCCTGGAGCAGTGTCAAGTGTCATCCTGGAGCGGTGTCAAGTGTCATCCTGGAGCGGTGTCAAGTGTCATCCTGGAGTAGTGTCAAGTGTCATCCTGGAGCAGTGTCAAGTGTCATCCTGGAGCAGTGTCTAGTGTCATCCTGGAGCGGTGTCAAGTGTCATCCTGGAGCAGTGTCAAGTGTCATCCTGGAGCAGTGTCAAGTGTCATCCTGGAGCAGTGTCAAGTGTCATCCTGGAGCAGTGTCAAGTGTCATCCTGGAGCAGTGTCTAGTGTCATCCTGGAGCAGTGTCAAGTGTCATCCTGGAGCAGTGTCAAGTGTCATCCTGGAGCAGTGTCAAGTGTCATCCTGGAGCAGTGTCAAGTGTCATCCTGGAGCAGTGTCAAGTGTCATCCTGGAGCAGAGTCAAGTGTCATCCTGGAGCAGTGTCAAGTGTCATCCTGGAGCAGTGTCAAGTGTCATCCTGGAGCAGTGTCAAGTGTCATCCTGAGGCGGTGATTGCAACACGGGGGTCTGCTGACACCCGCCCTGGTGGCTTGCTGGTGTCCTCCGATGCAACCTGCTCTTGCACAAGACAGCACATATAGGACTTATTGCTTGTAGTCACTATTTCGCTTATATATAAGTATATATGTGACATATTCCATGCCATATTTTTTTCCAAGGCACTAACTCTTCCTCTCAGTTTTATTAAACAATAGAGATTTTATACAAAATTTGACAATATCCTGAGTTACTTTACAATTTATTTAAATATTTTAGTTTTGTTTTATTATTTTTATAAAACTGTAATATCAATATAGGTATAGGTTTAGTACTAATTGTAATATCTTAACATACTAAGAAGGTTAGGTTAGGTCGGTGTTTTCTATTCAGCATTTCAAGGTAAACACAAATATTCACAATAAATTAGTATGTCACATATGCACTTATTCATATGCCAAATATTGACTATAAGCAAGTGCGAAAACGGGTTGGAAGATGGTAGGTGGTTGTGTGTTCAGGGGTTCGTGCCCCCCTCCTGGATTGTCTGGTTATATTTTGGACGGTGTTTGGCCTTCTTAAGTGCTTTCATTCCTGCTGTTTATACCTTTTGCATGATGGTTTCAAGCGTAGGTCAAACACACGTGAGTGAATTTGGGTAGATACAAACAGGACCTGCCCCGTATGGGCCAATAAGTCTACTTGCCATTTTCTTTATTCTTATATTAGCTTATTCTAATATAAGTAATCATATATTAGCTTAGCTAGTTTACTTATATTACCCAGCATCAGGGTGTACACACACAGCTGTACCCAGCATCACGGTGTACACACACAGCTGTACCCAGCATCACAGTGTACACACACAGCTGTACCCAGCATCACGGTGTACACACACAGCTGTACCCAGCATCACGGTGTACACACACAGCTGTACCCAGCATCACAGTGTACACACACAGCTGTACCCAGCATTGTAACACCGTAAAGGTGTTTGGGTTAGTTATATTTAATATATACGTATAGTTCAGTGAGTCACAGACAAGGAATTTGAGAGGCGCCAGTTTGTCGGCTTGGATCTCACACCTGTAGTGTTAATGACAACCAAGTGACCTGAGGTCAGATCATGCGAATCTCACCTGGCTCCCGCTAATCTTATAATTTAGCCTGGTAGCCTTCAAATATTCCAACGTTTAAGGAGTGGCTGGTAGAGTGCCCGAGGCTATCTACTTGTGGGCGGAGCTAGCTACTAGGTTTCCCAATATATACTCGGAGAGCTATCGATTCGAGAGGACAGCAGAACAGGAGACGACGAGAAGAAGGAGGATAAGACGGAAGAACAGCCAAACCAGGGAGGCTGTCAGCCGGCGGGGCAGGACAGTCTCTGTCAACTACAGACCCCCCCCCCCTCTCTCTCTATTCAACGGAACGGAGCCTCAGACACTTGGTGAGTTGAACATTGAGGTGACTTGGTCGTGTTAAACAAGTGTTGTGTGATGATCCGGGGCAGTCAGTTGTAGGGGGTTCTCAGATTCTTGGATGATGACTCACTTTGCAGATTAATCTTGAACATTTTTAATGGCTTAAATTATGATACTTATCATGTGAAATATAATTGAATTTATAATTGTAAATTGCCTTTAACTTCGTTCCTAGAGTTTTGAGTGAGATGAGGAAACCTCAGCGGTTACTGGTTTCATGAGATTAATGAGTACATGTTTAGAGTTGAACCATGGTAATAACATCTTTTGGTACAGACAAGTTCCATTCCTTGTCTTGTATGTAATGGTCTAGAATGGATGGTGACAGCAATTTCTCATTTCCTCTAATTCTAGCATTTCTTTTTCTTCTACTCTTTTCTACTATCTACTCTTCTACTTCTACTATCTACTTTCCTACTTCTACCTATCTACCCTTCTACCTCTTCTACTTTCTCTTACTCGCTTCCTTCTTACTCGATCTTCTACTTCACCCCCCCCCCGTTACAGCATCACGGTGTACACACACACAGCTGTACCCAGCATCACAGTGTACACACACAGCTGTACCCAGCATCACAGTGTACACACACAGCTGTACTCAGCATCACAGTGTACACACACAGCGGTACCCAGCATCAGGGTGTACACACACACACAGCTGTACCCAGCATCACGGTGTACACACACAGCTGTATCCAGCATCACGGTGTACACACACAGCTGTACCCAGCATCACGGTGTACACACAGAGCTGTACCCAGCATCACGGTGTACACACACAGCTGTACCCTGCATCACGGTGTACACACACAGCTGTACCCAGCATCACGGTGTACACACACAGCTGTACCTAGCATCACGGTGTACACACACAGCTATACCCTGCATCACAGTGTACACACACAGCTGTACCTAGCATCACGGTGTACACACACAGCTGTACCCAGCATCACAGTGTACACACACAGCTGTACCCAGCATCACGGTGTACACACACAGCTGTACCCAACATCACGGTGTACACACACAGCTGTACCCAGCATCACGGCGTACACACACAGCTGTACCCAGCATCACGGTGTACACACACAGCTGTACCCACCATCACGGTGTACTCACACAGCTGTACCCAGCATCACGGTGTACACACACTCAGTATACTCAAGTCCTGGACGATGTCTAGAAGTATACTTACTGACTGGTCAAGTAAGCTCTCGAAGGGAGCCTTAATAACCCCCCCCCCAGGAATGATAGGCCTGAGTCCAACACAACACTCAACAGTGCGGCCTATGGCTTCCCTCTCTATGCTTCCTGAACCCTGATGTGTTGTGCGGTCACACCTCCATAACCTGTGACACGCTCTGGTGAATTATTGTTTTTGTAATACTGTACTGTGCCTGGTAGTCCAGCATGAAAATGGGGCTGGTAGTTTCCAGATGAGGGGTTATATTTATCTTACGAAACGTGTACATCTTTCTGCACAACCCGAGGTTATTATTGCTATTAACAACCTCGTAGTGTCGGAGCTCTGAAAAACTGTTTAAAAAATGTAAGCAAAGCCGCCAAGATTTTTTTTCTCAGGGATATTCCTGCGCGGGCCCTAAGCCTCTGGCTGGCCCACTAAGTGTTGCTTGTTTCTGTTTGACTAGGGCGGAGTATGAGTATTTATGACTATGGCTTCTGTAAGGTTTTCCCCTCATGTGTTTAACAACTTCTTCTGCTCTGTTGAATCTAAGTTGTAATCTTAATGGGTTTTTAACACTGCACAGTGTTAGAAAATGTTCCAGTGGTCTGTTGTGACTGTAACTGTGCACTGTGTTAGATAATGTTCCAGTGGTCTGTCGGGCATTTCTCCACAGTGTTGACATTTCCTCTCATCTTCCGGAACCTGTAAGCCTATTCCCCATGCACACGGGTATCCAAGCCTGATGCGATGTAAGTGTACTTCTGTTGTTCTACTGCTCCCTTTCATCAAACTAAGTGGTTCGTAGTTGGTTGAATTCTTGTACCAACCCGCAGATCCTGATGTTGCAACTGCTGTGTTGTGGTCACTGTGCATCTTTTGTATTGCTCTGTTTCTAATTACTCTCTTAATCTGTGATATGTAAATGTCTACATTTCTTCTCTTAGTTGCAAGTTTTGCAGCTTCGTCTGCAATGTCATTTCCTATTATTCCCACATGACTTGGCACCCAGTTGATAAGTACCCGGCGGCCTTGACGTTTGAGTGTTTGTATTAATGACATGACATTTATGATCAGATGGATGTTATCACGTATGTGTTCTTGTTGCAAGGTTTCAGTGGCAGTTCTCGAATCTGTATGTATGATAACATGTTGTCGGTGTTCAGCAAGAGCATGTTCCAAAGCCTTTTGAATGGCTAGCATCTCTGTTTTGTAAAGTTGAATACCCCGCTTGAGAGTCTCCAACTATTTACAGTTTCCTGCCTTAACTGCAGCTCCGGTCCCTGCTGGTCTACTGATCCATCTGTGAAGTATGTGAAGCTGTCAGATGTAAAGTTTGTTTCTATATGCATATGTGCAATATTACAAGGCAGATGAGGATTAAACTGGTTCTTTTTTCCTTCAAGAGCCATTATCTTAAAGTCTGCTGGCAGCGATTCCCAAGGGGCTTGCATAATGAAGTCTGCATGTATTTCGTTGACATTTAAATTTTTTAAATTTTGCCCCGAGGGGCGAGTTTATTGGGTAGCGCCACTCATCTTGTGAGTGGACACACCGCCATAGCAGCATGTACAACACTCCCCAATAGGAAGAAAACCCGCTGGGTTGTTCATCCTGTCACTTGTACCCAGACACAGCTGGGACTTGCTTAACTGTCTCAAGTGAACAGCTCCTCAAACAAGAAGATTAACATCTATCAACCCTTAAAAACTTACGTTATCTTGCGGGTGCAAAATGGGGAAATCTTTTAAGAACAGTATCAATATTTGACAAATAGTGTTTTCCTAACTCAAACAATGTGGGGTTTATTATTCTACACATACTTCTGATTTCGACATCCCTCTCAGTGATTGTATTTGTTATATCGAATGTATTGATGGTGTTTATCACACAATTGTTCCACCTGGTGCTATTGGAGGCTCTTCTGTCTCGAGTTAGTGCTCCAGTGATTATATCTTTAAGTGAACTAATTCTAGGTCTAGTCAATATCGTGGTCAGCATGCACGCAGCAATCCCTTTTACTCTTATTTCAATCGATGTCAGCCTGGTTTCTAGTCCCAGGTTCAGTATTTTAGTCCATCTGCGAGCCCCTGTTATGACTTGCATTGCATCATTTTGTATTACCTTAACATTTGCCCACTGACCAGGAGAAAGAGTGAGTAAGGCAAGCGCTGCATAATCAACTAGGGAACGAACAGCGTGTATGTAAAGCTTCTTAACACTTTGTGTCCCGCTCCTAGACGGGGCCCCCTGTGATTGCTCTCATTATATTCAGTCGTGCTGCCATGATTGTTGAGAGACGTACAGGTTTCGTCAGTGGAAGCATAAATGCCTGATTAAATTGTGGCCTAGGTGTCGACGGCCGACACTATCGGTGCGTGACACTGTTGGTGCGTGATGCCAACCCTCCCCGACATTCACCGACATTCACCGACCCTCCCCGACCTTTACAGACCCCCCCCCCCAAACCCTCCACCGACCCTTCCCAACCCACCCTCCCCTCCGACCCTCACCGACCACCCTGACCCTCCCTTAACGACCCGCTGCCTTTTTAGGTACAAGCATCATACTATCATGAATAGGACACGGGCCGAACTTACCCACGGGGGGGGGGGGGGAGAGGGAGGGAGATGACGGAAAGACGAAGGCTGATGAAGGGAAGGGGAAGAGAAAGGGAGATGAAGGGTAACGGGAGAGATGTAATGGTGGGGTAGGAATGAAGAGAAACGAAAAAGAAAATAGAAAGAATGAAGTACTGAGTAAGGGTTTGGGGTGAGGGAGGTAAGAGAGGAGGGAGGATTAGGTGGGAGGAGGGAGGAGTGTCGTCAGGTGAGAGGGAAAGTGGGAGAGAAGCGGAGGAAGAGGAGAGGGAGTAGGGAGTGGTAGAGGTAGAAGGGTAGAATGGTAGAAGTAGAAGTAGAAAGTGCTGCCACCATCCATTCTAGATCATTACATACAAGACAAAGAATGGAACTTGTCTCTATATCAAAGATGTTGTTATCATGTGTCAACTGGAATCATGTTCCATGCAAGATTCTTTAAGTCAATCATCTCAAGAGTACTCTAAACTCTAGATTGCATATTATATCCGAAAATCCAAGCTATAGGAACACAATTAAAATCAGATTAAAGAGTAAGTGAATCAAATGTGATGGAGTGCGAAAACATACGTGAATTTAGAGACAATTCTATAACCAATGTTCCAGCGATGTGTAAATATTTCATTCAAAATGATCTGCTACCAGAAATTCTAGCTAAATATCCCCAGTTTGCTAACTGTAGGTAGTAACTGAGTGATTGTAACCTATCCACCGCTGCCCACTGGATGGGGGGCGGTGTGCAGGACAAACATATAAATTGTGACACTAGCTCTCCACATATGTCAGTTGCTTAATTTAGAACCTGTACTTGAGGTCGATCTCGAACCCATTGTTGATGTGACGACTTATATTGAATTTTGTAACTAGCTCATCAAGATTGTAACTTGTTTAGCGAGATGAATTGTGGGGTTCAGTCCCTGAGCCCATTATGTGCCTCTGTAACCCTTTCCACTACCGCCCACGGGATGGGTATGGGGTGCATAATAAATGAACTAAACTAAAAAAGTGAATCAAATATATATTTACACAATAAATTCATCAGAATTCAATCAACTGAAGATTAATAAGCAACGTGAGTCACCACACAAGACTTTGAGACCATCACAGCTGTCTGCCCCTAGAGATCACACATCTTAGTAAACCCGAACTAAGTCACCTTTTAAGTCACTCACCCAGTATTCTGCCTAAGTTGAATAGAGGCAGTCCTGCTGACAGTCTGCCTATGCTTATGCTGTCCTCTGCTCTGTTCTGCTGGGCTGTTCTCCTAGTGCTCCCTGGGTTATATTGCAAACCTAGGAGCTAAGATCCGCCCACAAGTAGATAGCCCCAGGCCATCTATCAAGCCACACCTTAACCAGCGGCTTATTTGAAGGACACCTCTGGCTATTATCAGTTTTAGCAGAACCGAGGTCAATTCCACACAACCTGACCTCAGGTCAGTTTGTCGTCATTAACACTTAGAAGTGTGAGTTTGGGTCAGACACGCTGGCGCCTCTCAAA
>WNGS01009202.1:647601-686278 GCA_020271785.1 Procambarus virginalis
ATAATGGAGCTGAAGTTGTTGGTTAGATTTAGAAATCGATTGATGATGAGAGACTATAGACTTGGGGACAATAATAAGATGAACACCTTTCTGTGCAAAATCCAATGGCAGAAAGAAATGGAAGGGAAGATAGGAAACGAGATGATGGAATACACTGCTCGGGGATGGGTGAGAAAGGCGAAGTAAACCCTAAGTCAACAGGCATACAAGGACGCTAAAGAAAGTACAAAAAATGCTTGGAAGAAGCACAGACAACTAGGAACAGAGGACAATAAAGAGTTACTAAAGGGAACCAGAAATGAATACACCAGAGTCAGGAGAGGAAGTGAGAGGAAATCTGGAAATGACATAGTTGCACAAGCTGATGATCAACCAAGCTGTTCTGTAGCCTTATAAAGGAGACAAACAAGTGAGAGAACATGTTCCAAGATTGAGGACACAGGGGGAATTTTTACAGATGATAAAGAAGTACGAGAGGCACTCAAGAAGAGATTTTGCGAAGCTTTTACAATAAACCACCATGGACACCAAGGTTTCAAGGTCAAAGACTAAAAGAAACAATGGATGACATTGACGTCACTGTAGAAAGGTGTTCCTGGGTGCTGACGAAATTAGTAATCATTAGCTACTCACATTTAATATTCACAAGAGATTGAGAAAATCACAAGTGTTTATTTACTTAAATTAATAACTACTGTCATAATATTTGGTCATGATAATGTGTATTTGTCTTTCATAAAATACATATTTATTAATGGTTACAAACACAGGAATTATAGTCAACACGGCTGACCTGTCAATCCTCTCCACTATTGTGTCACATTTTGTATGTTAAGGCCCCCAACGTAGACATTACGGTGTACTATGAAGAGTATCGGCTCACAATATTCACGTTTTCTATGCATCGGCAAGGTAAGGTTAGGTGGGTTGCTTGGGGTCGGCCGTTTCTGGTGGGATTAACACTATATATTTTGTAGGTTGTGACATATCAAGAGAGCGGCCTCAACCTGCACTATTTTAATAGAAGAGAAATGGGCTGTGTCGAGAAAACATGACTTGCTTAAAGCCGGGATTTATATTCTTATAATAAAGCCTGACTCCATAAAGTCCAGCGGGGATTATTTAGAAATGTCGTCAGTAAAGTTGGTTAATAAAGACATTACTTAAGAGAACACTTAGTGGTAGTCATCCGCCACCGTCTTCAGGGCTCCACGACGCCTTCAGAACTACGACCACCAGAATGACATCTCGCTCTCTGCTCATAAAATACTTGGATACAAATAAAAATAATAATAATAATACTGATTAAAAACCACTAAGGCTATGAGGTGGGCGCGAGCCTACGACCTCGGCATTGCCAGTCGCGTACTCTACCACTAATGTCATGTTAATGTGATCTGTGTGTTTAATAATAATAATAAAGTCAGATTAAATAAAAATGGTATAATGAGGATGCTGGTAGGGACATGAGAGTCATGTCCCTCATCTCTACTGATGAGGGGTATTGAGAACTGGGTAGTTTGGGCACCGCGGAGGTGGAACAGGGGAGGGGGACGGGCAATACCCCAGACGGCGGGCGGAACCAAAAAAAATCTGACAAGTGGACACTTTAATAATGGTACATAATGGGAGAGGGAGTCCGGTGGGGAGGTGGTGGTGGCAGGGCACGTCTGCCACCACACCTAGATGGTGGTGGTGGCAGGGCACGTCTGCCACCACACCTAGATGGTGGTGGTGGCAGGGCACGTCTGCCACCACACCTAGATGGTGGTGGTGGCAGGGCACGTCTGCCCACCACACCTAGATGGTGGTGGTGGCAGGGCACGTCTGCCCACCACACCTAGATGGTGGTGGTGGCAGGGCACGTCTGCCACCACACCTAGATGGTGGTGGTGGCAGGGCACGTCTGCCACCACACCTAGATGGTGGTGGTGGCAGGGCACGTCTGCCACCACACCTAGATGGTGGTGGTGGCAGGGCACGTCTGCCACCACACCTAGATGGTGGTGGTGGCAGGGCACGTCTGCCACCACACCTAGATGGTGGTGGCAGGGCACGTCTGCCACCACACCTAGATGGTGGTGGCAGGGCACGTCTGCCACCACACCTAGATGGTGGTGGTGGCAGGGCACGTCTGCCCACCACACCTAGATGGTGGTGGCAGGGCACGTCTGCCACCACACCTAGATGGTGGTGGCAGGGCACGTCTGCCACCACACCTAGATGGTGGTGGTGGCAGGGCACGTCTGCCCACCACACCTAGATGGTGGTGGCAGGGCACGTCTGCCACCACACCTAGATGGTGGTGGTGGCAGGGCACGTCTGCCCACCACACCTAGATGGTGGTGGTGGCAGGGCACGTCTGCCACCACACCTAGATGGTGGTGGTGGCAGGGCACGTCTGCCACCACACCTAGATGGTGGTGGTGGCAGGGCACGTCTGCCACCACACCTAGATGGTCGTGGTGGCAGGGCACGTCTGCCACCACACCTAGATGGTGGTGGTGGCAGGGCACGTCTGCCACCACACCTAGATGGTGGTGGTGGCAGGGCACGTCTGCCACCACACCTAGATGCCCCCACAGACCACTCTTGCCCCCACAGACCACTCCTGCCCCCACAGACCACTCCTGCCCCCACAGACCACTCCTGCCCCCACAGACCACTCCTGCCCCCACAGACCACTCCTGCCCCACAGACCACTCCTGCCTCCACAGACCACTCCTGCCTCCACAGACCACTCCTGCCCCACAGACCACTCCTGCCCCCACAGACCACTCCTGCCCCCACAGACCACTCCTGCCCCCACAGACCACTCCTGCCTCCACAGACCACTCCTGCCCCCACAGACCACTCCTGCCCCCACAGACCACTCCTGCCTCCACAGACCACTCCTGCCCCCACAGACCACTCCTGCCTCCACAGACCACTCCTGCCTCCACAGACCACTCCTGCCCCCACAGACCACTCCTGCCCCCACAGACCACTCCTGCCTCCACAGACCACTCCTGCCCCCACAGACCACTCCTGCCTCCACAGACCACTCCTGCCCCACAGACCACTCCTGCCTCCACAGACCACTCCTGCCCCCACAGACCACTCCTGCCCCCACAGACCACTCCTGCCCCCACAGACCACTCCTGCCCCCACAGACCACTCCTGCCCCCACAGACCACTCCTGCCTCCACAGACCACTCCTGCCTCCACAGACCACTCCTGCCCCCACAGACCACTCCTGCCCCCACAGACCACTCCTGCCCCCACAGACCACTCCTGCCCCCACAGACCACTCCTGCCCCACAGACCACTCCTGCCCCCACAGACCACTCCTGCCTCCACAGACCACTCCTGCCCCACAGACCACTCCTGCCCCCACAGACCACTCCTGCCCCCACAGACCACTCCTGCCCCCACAGACCACTCCTGCCCCCACAGACCACTCCTGCCCCACAGACCACTCCTGCCCCCACAGACAATCTCCTGCCCCCACAGACCACTCCTGCCCACGTGCAGTAACTCATCACCTCATAACCTCACTTGGCCTAACACCTCACATATTGTGCTCATTTACACAGAGTTATGAGTTTTAATAGAATATAAAGTTGCCGGTACGGAACAATCCGTCAGTGATCACCGCGTCCTAACACCCCCCCCCCTTATCATTAACCGGTCGTCCCACAACCCTTCTCACAACCCACACTCCACCATCAACAATCCCCCTCTCACCGCACCAACAATCACCATCCCCATATCACCAACAGAGCCAGCTCTCAGTCTTCACACTGCGGTATACAGGTATACCCCCTCCCCTTCCCCCCCTTAACGTACGTAAACTGACAGGTGGATTCATAAACACTTTGATGAATGTGCGGACGAAAGTATTCAAGTCCTTTATACACAATACAACACTTGTATACCACAACGCCAGCTCAGCGTCAGGCTCATGACCCCTCACTCAGTGAGACACTTGGCTACGGGCTCACCATAGCCCGTGCTACTTGGAACTTTTTGTTCCGAGTAGCGAATCTTAAACAACACCAGTGAGACACTTGGTGCTGACCATCCCTCCATGCTCTCAGCCTCCCACACTACTACAGTGACAGTACTGGAAGTGGCTGTGTGAGGGGAAGTACATTATGTGTCGTGATGGAGCGAGAGAAAGTACAGACTCTTGTATTGTTGAATTTGGACAAACTGGAACAGTTTTTATATCTTGCTAATAAACCTAACACAGTCTAACTCTCCTAGGCCTAGACGCTATATGCGGCCTAATATAGTACATGTGGTATACTAGGTATATTTAAGTTTAGTTTTAATGATAGTTTTACCAAACTACTAACAGAAAGCGGCTTACTGGGGCTCTGTCACTACATATTGGTACTCTCGTCCACAAAGTTACAAAATGTACTATCATTTCAGGCGGATGAGTAGTTCACACTACACACACTTGTTACATCTCCCAATTTGAATTAACTGCTCTTTTGGCCTCTGAAGATGTTGAGTATTTCTGGGCACACCGGCCTTCACGCCAGGAAATTGAAATTGAAATAAGTTTATTGAGGTAAAATACACACAAAGGGATAAGGTAGCTCAAGCTATTCTCACCCCGTTCAGTATATCTTGTTAATACATACATAGACACACATCACAACCAATAAACATATTACCGAACATTCTGAGAGCTAAACATCGTCCGACGGCACACCGGCCTTGACGCCACGTGTCACTAACACTGTAAAGTGGTCTGGCAGAGTTCATTTTCAACGTCCTTCTAGAGTGAAGTCAATTAAATATGGATAATATTAGTGCTCTATCAGTAATACAGCACTAATATTATCCATATTATACGATAATATTAGTAATATCATTGATCTAACCTATACAGTCGTATTTTTTCATTATAAAAATTACAGTCTTTAATTAATATATATATATATATATATATATATATATATATATATATATATATAGATATATATATATATATATATATATATATCAGTCTTTCTTGCAAAGATATGTTGTTGAATATGACCGAAAGGGTAAGATTAATGATTCTAACACTAATCTTCTCAATATTTTTACGTTTTTCTTCACTGTCGAGGAAAGTTGAAAAATTAACTCTCTAAAGTTCATTTTTACACTTTATTACTGAACTTTGGAGAGTTAATTTTTCAACTTCTCTTGACAGTGAGGAAAAAAGTAAGAAATACTGAGATGATTCGTGTTAGAATCATTAATCTTACCCTTTCGGTCATATTCAACAACATATCTTTGCAAGAAAGATAGTCGGAACGAATTGCTTGGCCACGAATGGACGGCCCGATTTTCTACCAAGCCCAATTTTCTTTAAATATATATTTTTCTCATTTTTTCTAATAGAATGATAAACCTTTCCATTATATGATATATTATATGATTATATTATACATGATATATTTTTGTATTTGAGTTAAAACTAGTGAGTGTGTATAATGAAAATATATGACCAAACCTAACCTACGTAACCTAACCTAACCTAACCTAACCTAACCTAAGTAACCTAACCTACCTTGGTTACCTTGAGGTTACCTTAAGGTGCTTTCCGGACTTAGCGTCCCCGCGGCCAGGTCGTCAACCAGGCCTCCTCGTTGCTGGACTGGTCAACCAGGCTGTTGGATGTGGCTGCTCGCAGCCTGACGTATGAGTCACAGCCTGGTTGATCAGGTATCCTTTGGAGATGTTTATCCAGTTCTCTCTTGAACACTGTGAGGGGTCGGCCAGTTATGCCCCTTATGTGTAGTGGAAGCGTGTTGAACAGTCTCGGGCCTCTGATGTTGATAGAGTTCTCTCTCAGAGTACCTGTTGCACCTCTGCTCTTTAACGGGGGTATTCTGCACATCCTGCCATGTCTTCTGGTCTCATGTGATGTTATTTCTGTGTGCAGGTTTGGGATCAGCCCCTCTACTATTTTCCAGGTGTAAATTATGTATCTCTCCCGCTTGCGCTCAAGAGAATACAGATTTAGGCTCTTTAGTCGGTCCCAATAGTTTAGATGCTTTACTGAGTGGATTCTAGCAGTAAAAGATCTCTGCACGCTCTCCAGGTCAGCAATTTCTCCAGCTTTGAAAGGGGCTGTCATTGTGCAGCAGTACTCCACTCTAGAGGGCACTAGAGTCTTGAAAAGTATCATCATCGGTATAGCATCTATAGTGTGAAAAGTTCTTGTTATCCAACCTGTCATTTTTCTTGCAGTTGTGACGGCTACTTTATTGTGTTCTTTAAAGGTAAGGTCTTCCGACATGAGTACACCCAGATCCTTTACATTGCCTTTTCGTTCTATGTTATGATTTGCCTGAGTTTTGTACGTGGTTTCCGTTTTTATTATTTCATTTTTTCCGTAACGCATGAGCTGGAACTTATCTTCGTTAAACACCATATTATTTTCTGTATCCCATAGAAAGACCGATTTACATCTGATTGGAGGATTGCCGTGTCCTCTATGTTGCAACCAAACCTAAGTAACCTAAGTAACTCAGATGAAAGAAACTTTGCCCGTTTGTTTCAGCATCGGAAGGAAATCGAAACCGGGCCCTTAGGACTATGAAACCCCAAACGCTGGTCACTCAGCTATGAGCCCCCCCCCCCCAAGTGTGTATTCACCTAGTTGTTACCTGCTTGATACCTGGTTGATGGGGTTCTGGGAGTTCTTTTACTCCCCAAGCCCGGCCCGAGGCCAGGCTTGACTTGTGAGTTTGGTCCACCAGGCTGTTGCTTGGAGCGGCCCGCAGGCCGACATACCCACCACAGCCCGGTTGGTCTGGCACTTCTTGGAGGAAACTATCTAATTTTCTCTTGAAGATGTCCACAGTTGTTCCGGCAATATTTCTTATAGTCGCTGGGAGGACGTTGAACAACCGCGGATCTCTGATGTTTATACAGTGTTCTCTGATTGTGCCTATGGCACCTCTGCCCTTCATTGGTTCTATTCTGTATTTTCTTCCGTATCGTTCACTCCAGTACGTTGTTATTTTACTGTGCAGATTTGGGACCTGTCCCTCCAGTATCTTCCAGGTGTATATTATTTGGTAGCTCTGTCGTCTTCTTTCTAGTGAGTACATTTGGAGAGCTTCGAGACGATCCCAATAATTTAGGTGCTTTATCGCGTCTATGCGTGCCGTATATGTTCTCTGTATTCCCGCTATTTCGGCAATCTCTCCTGCTCTGAAGGATGGAAGTAAGTACTGAGCAGTACTCGAGACGGGACAACACAAGTGACTTGAAGAGTACAACCATTGTGATGGGATCCCTGGATTTGAAAGTTCTCGTAATCCATGCAATCATTTTTCTGGCTGACGCAATATTTGCTTGGTTATGCTCCCTAAACGTTAGGTCATCGGACATCATTATTCCCAAATCCTTGACATGCTGGTGCTTGCGGGGTTGAGCTCTGCTCTTTCGGCCCGCCTCTCAACTGTCAATCAACCGTTTCTAACTACTACTACTTCCCCCCCCCCCACACACACACCAGGAAGCAGCCCGTGACAGCTGACTAACTCCCAGGTACCTATTTATTGCTTGGTAACAGGGGCATAGGGTGAAAGAAACTCTGCCCATTGTTTCTCGCCGGCGCCCAGGATCGAACCCGGGACCGCAGGATCACGTGTCCAGCGTGCTGTCCGCTCGGTCCCGTGTGTGTACTCACCTATTTGTACTCACCTATTTGTGCATGCAGGATCGAGCATTGACTCTTGGATCCCGCCTTTCCAGCCATCGGTTGTTTACAGCAATGACTCCTGTCCCATTTCCCTATCATACCTAGTCTTAAAAGTATGAATAGAGTTTGCTTCCACAACCTGTTCCTTAAGTGCATTCCATTTTTCCACTACTCTCACGCTAAAAGAAAACTTCCTAACATCTCTGTGACTCATCTGGGTTTCCAGTTTACACCCATGTCCCCTCGTTCTGTTATTATTACGTGTGAACATTTCATCTATTTCCACTTTGTCAATTCCCCTGAGTATTTTGTATGTCCCTATCATATCTCCTCTCTCCCTTCTTTTCTCTAGTGTCGTAAGGTTCAGTTCCTTCAGACGCTCTTCATATCCAATCCCTCGTAACTCCTGTGTGTGTACTCACCTATTTGTACTCACCTATTTGTGCTTGCGGGGGTTGAGCTTTGGCTCTTTGGTCCCGCCTCTCAACTGTCAATCAACTGGTGTACAGATTCCTGAGCCTACTGGGCTCACCCCTCCCTCATAGGCTCCTGATCTCTGCCTCACCCCTCCCTCATGTGTGTGTACTCACCTATATGTACTCACCTATATGTGTCTGCAGGATCGAGCATTGACTCTTGGATCCCGCCTTTCGAGCATTAGTTGTTTACAGCAATGACTCCTGTGACTCATCTGAGTTTCCAACTTCCATCCATGTCCCCTCGTTCTGTTACTATTCCGTGTGAACATTTCATCTATATCCACTCTGTCAATCCCTCTGAGTATTTTATACGTTCCTATCATGTCCCCCCTCTCCCTTCTTCTTTCTAGTGTCGTAAGGCATAGTTCCTCCAGGCGCTCCTCATACCCCATCCCTCGTAGCTCTGGGACGAGTCTCGTTGCAAACCTCTGAACCTTTTCCAGTTTCATTATATGCTTCTTCAGATGGGGACTCCATGATGAGGCGGCATACTCTAAGACTGGCCTCACGTAGGCAGTGTAATGAGCCCTAAATGCCTCCTTACTTAGGTTTCTGAATGATGTTCTAACTTTTGCCAGTGTAGAGTACGCTGCTGTCGTTATCCTATTTATATGTGCCTCAGGAGATAGATTAGGTGTTACGTCCACACCCAGGTCTCTTTCGCGCGTCGTCACAGGTAGGCTGTTCCCCTTCATTGTGTACTGTCCCTTTGGTCTCCTATCTCCTAGTCCCATTTCCATAACTTTACATTTGCTCGTGTTGAATTCCAGTAGCCATTTCTCTGACCATCTCTGCAACCTGTTCAGGTCCTCTTGGAGGATCCTGCAATCCTCATCTGTCACAACTCTTCTCATCAACTTTGCGTCATCCGCAAACATCGACATGTAGGACTCTACACCCGTAAACATGTCGTTAACATATACAAGAAATAGAATTGGTCCCAGCACCGATCCTTGTGGTACTCCACTTGTTACTGTTCGCCAGTCCGACTTCTCGCCCCTTACCGTAACTCTTTGGCTCCTTCCTGTTAGGTAGTTCCTTATCCATGCTAGGACCTTTCCCCCTACCCCCGCCTGCCTCTCGAGTTTGAATAGCAGTCTCATGTGCGGTACTGTATCAAAGGCTTTTTGGCAGTCCAGAAATATGCAGTCTGCCCAACCATCTCTGTCCTGTCTTATCCTCGTTATTTTATCATAGAATTCCAGAAGGTTTGTTAGGCACGATTTCCCTGTCCAGAACCCATGTTGATGCTTGTTCACAAACCTAATGTTCTCCAGGTGTGCAACCAGTCGTAGCCTAATTATTCTTTCCAGTATTTTACAGGGGATGCTTGTCAGTGATACAGGTCTATAGTTAAGTGCCTCCTCCCTATCGCCTTTCTTGAAGATCGGCACGACATTTGCCTTCTTCCAGCAACTGGGCAATTCTCCCGACATAAGTGACTCATTAAAGATCATTGCCAGAGGCACGCTGAGGGCCTGCGCTGCTTCTTTAGTATCCACGGTGATACTTTGTCTGGTCCTACTGCTTTAGATGCATCTAGAGTTGTCAACTGTTTCATTACCTCCTCTACTGTCACCTCTATATCTGATAGTCTTTCATCTAGGGTAACCCCTTCCAACAATGGGAGCTGCTCAGGCTCGGTAGTGAACACTCCATGGAAACTGGCATTCAGTGCCTCACAGATTTCCTTGTCACTTTCAGTATATGTCCCCTCTGCCTTCCTTAGTCTTGTCACTTGGTCGTTCACCGACATTTTTCTTCTTATATGACTGTGTAGTAGCTTAGGTTGTTTTTTCGCTTTGATTGCAATATCGTTCTCATAGTCCCTTTCCGATGTCCGTCTGATGTTAATGTAATCGTTCCTAGCTCTGTTGCATCTGATCCTGTTGTCCTCTGTCCTTTGTCTTCTGTATTTCCTCCACTCCCGCCTGCTGGCCATTTTTGCTTCCTGACACTGTCTATTAAACCATGGGTTATTATATTCCTTCTTATTTTTTCCCTTTACTGTTGGTATAAATCTCTCTTCGGCCTCTTGGCATTTCTGTATGACTAGGTCCATCATATCTTGGACTGTTTTTCCTCTAATTTCTTCCTCCCACTGCACTTCTCCCAGATAGTCCCTTATCCTCCTATAGTCCCCTTTCCTGTAGTCAACTCTCCTTTCCCAGATCTCTTGTCCCATGGTCACAAGTTTGAATTCCATCATGTAGTCAAAGACTAGGACACAATGGTCACTGGCCCCTAGGGGTATTTCATGCTCCAAATTCTCGATATCTTCTACGTTCTGTGTGTGTGTGTGTGTGTGTGTGTGTGTGTGTGTGTGTGTGTGTGTGTGTGTGTGTGTGTGTGTGTGTGTGTGTGTGTGTGTGTGTGTGTGTGTGCGTGTGTGTGTGTGTGTACTCACCTAGTTGTGCTTACGGGGGTTGAGCTCTGGCTCTTTGGTCCCGCCTCTCAACTAACCAAACACACACACAACTGTACTCACGTATTTGTGTCTGCAGGATCGAGCATTGACTCTTGGATCCAGCCTTTTGAGCATCGGTTGTTTACAGCAATGACTCCGGTCCTATTTCCCTATCATACCTGGTTTTAAAATTATGAATAGTATTTGCTTCCACAACCTGTTCCTTAAGTGCATTCTATTTTTCCACTACTCTCACGCTAAAGGAAAACTTCCTAACATCTCTGTGACACATCTGAGTTTCCAGCTTCCACCCATGTCCCCTCTTTCTGTTATTATTCCGTGTGAACATTTCGTCTATGTCCATTCTGTCAATCCCCTGAATATTTTATACTTTCCAATCATATCCCCCCCCTCTCCCTTCTTTTTTCTAGTGTCGTAAGGCACAGTTCCTTCCAGGCGGTCTTCATACCCCAACCCTCGTAAGTCTGGGACAAGTCTCGTTGCAAACTTCTGAACCTTTTCAAGTTTCCTTATATGATTCTTCAGGTGGGGACTCCATGATGAGGCGGCATACTCTAAGACTGGCCTCACATAGGCAGTGTAAAGCGACCTAAATGCCTCCTTACTTAGGTTTCTGCATGATATTCTAACTTTTGCCAGTGTAGAGTACGCTGCTGTCGTTATCCTATTTATATGTGCCTCAGGAGATAGATTAGGTGTTACGTCCACGCCCAAGTCTCTTTCTCGTGTCGTCACAGGTAGGCAGTTCCCCTTCATTGTGTACTGTCCCTTTGGTCTCCTATCACCTAGTCCCATTTCCATAACTTTACATTTGCTCGCGTTGAACTCCAGTAGCCATTTCTGTGACCATCTCTGCAACCTGTTCAAGTCCTCTTGGAGGATCCTACAATCCTCATGTCACAACTCTTCTCGTCTACAACCGCATTAGGGCCGCATCTGGGCCGCACCAGAGTCGCACCTGGGCTGCACCAGGGCCGCACCAGGGCCGCACCTGGGCTGCACCAGGGCCGCACCTGGGCTGCACGAGGGCCGCACCAGGGCCGCACCTGGGCTGCACCAGGCCGCACCTGGGCCGCACGAGAGCCGCACCAAGGCCGCACGAGGGCCGCACCAAGGCCGCACGAGGGCCGCACCTGGGCCGCACGAGAGCCGCACCAAGGCCGCACGAGGGCCGCACCAAGGCCGCACGAGGGCCGCACCTGGGCCGCACCAGAGCCGCACCAAGGCCGCACGAGGGCCGCACCAAGGCCGCACGAGGGCCGCACCAAGGCCGCACGAGGGCCGCACCAGAGCCGCACCAAGGCCGCACGAGGGCCGCACCTGGGCCGCACCAGAGCCGCACCAAGGCCGCACGAGGGCCGCACCAAGGCCGCACGAGGGCCGCACCAAGGCCGCACCAAGGCCGCACGAGGGCCGCACCAAGGCCGCACCAGAGCCGCACCAAGGCCGCACGAGGGCCGCACCAAGGCCGCACCAAGGCCGCACGAGGGCCGCACCAAGGCCGCACCAAGGCCGCACGAGGGCCGCACCAAGGCCGCACCAGAGCCGCACCAAGGCCGCACCAGAGCCGCACCAAGGCCGCACCAGAGCCGCACCAAGGCCGCACGAGGGCCGCACCAAGGCCGCACGAGGGCCGCACCAAGGCCGCACCAAGGCCGCACGAGGGCCGCACCAAGGCCGCACCAAGGCCGCACGAGGGCCGCACCAAGGCCGCACCAAGGCCGCACGAGGGCCGCACCAAGGCCGCACCAGAGCCGCACCAAGGCCGCACCAAGGCCGCACGAAGGCCGCACCAAGGCCGCACGAGGGCCGTACCAGAGCCGCACCAAGGCCGCACGAGGGCCGCACCTGGGCCGCACCAGAGCCGCACCAAGGCCGCACCAAGGCCGCACGAGGGCCGCACCAGAGCCGCACCAAGGCCGCACGAGGGCCGCACCTGGGCCGCACCAGAGCCGCACCAAGGCCGCACCAGAGCCGCACCAAGGCCGCACGAGGGCCGCACCAAGGCCGCACCAAGGCCGCACGAGGGCCGCACCTGGGCCGCACCAGAGCCGCACCAAGGCCGCACCAGAGCCGCACCAAGGCCGCACGAGGGCCGCACCTGGGCCGCACCAGAGCCGCACCAAGGCCGCACGAGGGGCCGCACCTGGGCAAGCAATCAGTGTCACCCTTCTCGCTTGGCTAACCCGGAATCCCACATGTAAGCCGCTCGTCCGAGCCCAGAGTTCCTCAAACACCAGACCCACTCCGAGGTCTGGCCGGCTCCCTCCTGCCTAGGGGTCGTCCCAGGCCGGCCCCCTCCTGCCTAGGGGTCGTCCCTGGCCGAGCCCCTCCTGCCCAGGGGTCGTCCCTGGCCCTCGTTGATGACATCGTGGTCGTTCCTGGCCGGCATCACCAACACCACAGCAGATGTTACCTTACCTTGAGGTTGCCGCGACATAATACCTGGTTGATGGGGTTCTGGGAGTTCTTCTACTCCCTAAGCCCGGCCCGAGGCCAGGCTTAACTTGTGAGAGTTTGGTCCACTAGGCTGTTGCTTGGAGCGGCCCGCAGGCCCACGTACCCAAAACAGGCCAGTTGGTCCGACACGTTTTTTAGACAACAATCTAGTTTCTTCTTGAAGATGTCCACGGTTGTTCCGGCAATATTTCTTATGCTCGCTGGGAGGATGTTGAACAACCGCGGACCTCTGATGTTTATACAGTGTTCTCTGATTGTGCCTATGGCATCCCTGCTCTTCACTGGTTCTATTCTGCATTTTCTTCCATATCGTTCACTTCAGTATGTTGTTATTTTACTGTGTAGATTAGGGACCTGTTCCTCCAGTATTTCCACGAGTATATATTGATCTCTCTCGTCTTCTTTCTAGAGAGTACATTTGGAGAGCTTTGAGACGATCCCAGTAATTTAGGAGCTTTATTGCGTCTATGCGTGCCATATATGATCTCTGTATTCCCTCTGTTTCAGCAATCTCTCCTGCTNGGGCCGGTGGCTGTGAGGACAGCACGCTGGCCACGTAATCCTGTGACCCCAGGTTCGATTCCCGGCGCCGGTGAGAAACAATGGGCAGAGTTTCTTTCACCCTGATGCCCCTGCTACTTGGCAGTAAATAGGTACCTGGGAGTTAGACAGCTGTTACGGGCTGCTTCTTAGGGATTATGTGTGTGTGTATACATATATGTAGTAGATATAAAAGAGGAAAAATAGATTGGTAAGAAAGGCGGGGTCCAAGAATTGATACATTATCGATCAATCAATCGATCAATCGAATTGGTCGATTGTGAAGACACAAATAGTATAAAATAGTAAATATACCCAGACACAAATTGTCATCAGGGATGACAAATCTTGCCTCACAGCTTTAATAGAATTCTACGATCAGATGATACAGATGAAGCAAGTTAGAGAAGGGTGGGCAGACTGCATTTTCTTGACTGTCGGAACGTTTTGACACAGTGACCATAAAGAAACAAGTTGGAGCAACAGGCAGGAGTAACTGGTAGAGTGTTCCAGTGGATAAGAGAGAACCTAAGCAATAGAAAGCAGAGAGTTACTGTGAGGGGTGAGACTTCAGAATGGCGAGAAGTCACCAATTTAGTCCCACAGGGCTCTATACTCAGTACTATCTTGTTCCTGATATTTGTAAATGTATTGAGTGTACATTTAAACGTAATATTTTAACGTAAATATACCGACTCTATACCCAGACGGTATACACTCGTTCCTCTCAATGTTTGCTGAAGATGCCAAAATTCTGAGGATTAAGACAGAGGACAGCATGAGGGTTCAAGAAGACCTGGACAAACTGAAGGAATGGTCCAACAAAAGGCTGTTAGAGTTTAATCCAAGCAAACTTCATGTAATGAAAATAGGTGTAGGGGGCAGGAGGCCAGATACAAGGTGTCATTATGAGCTTCGGGGGGGGGGGTACGAGGGTCATGGGCTACGAGGAGAGAGCACAGGAAATAACCCTCACGTCGCTGGAAGAAACAAGAGTTAGGGGAGACATGATCACCACCTACAAGAAACTCAGAGTAATTGACAGGGCAGATAAAAATAATTTATTTATCACAGGGCACACACACAATGGGACACAGGTGGAAATTGAGTGCCCAAATGAGCCACAGAGATATTAGAAAAACTTTTTCAGTGTCAGAGTACAGTAGTTAACAAATGGATCGCATTAGGCAGTGATGTGGTGGAGGCTGACTCCATACACAGTTTCAAATGAAGATATCATAGAGCCCAAAACTCAAGAATCTGTACACCAGTTGGTTGACAATTGAGAGGCGGGACTAAAGAGCCAAAGCTCAACCCCCTACAAGCACAACTAGGTGAGTACATACACATGGGAAAGTTATTTTTACCAACAGCAGCCCAGTCAAAATATATACTGGTAAAAAATCATATATACTTGAGAAAGAGTTGAAGTATCATGTGGTGTTAATTAGACAGGACATGTCTAAAAACTATAGGGAGGCAGCAAGGAGAATCACGGAAGAAGAACAGACAAGAAGTACAAAGAGACCAGAAAACAACAGTGCACAAGACAAATCAGACATGAAGCAAAGAGTACTGTAGAAGTACTTTTTCATCAGACTTTTGGACGAAGTGGAAAGACGGGCAAGACGGCTCGTCTCTAGTCTTGACCAAGTCTGGTGGGAACGGTCTGAACATCAGAGCCTGCAACACAGGCGTGGCGTTGGTGGTCTTACTGTTGTGTACAAGGCCAACATTCTCAAAGTTCCGCACCTGGCCCAACTCCGTGGACTACCAGTAGTTGCCACCCGTACCACTAGGCTCTACACCTTCAATAGTCTTATGCTAGAAGTGCCTTTCAAGAACATCACCCCATCAGCGATCATTAATTCCAAGGTTGACTCACATCTGGAACTTGTTCGCCCAACAGGTTGATACACGGGAGATCAGGTCAACTGATCACATGAAGACTCTGGCACACAGCTGGCTACAGGCTCACCCTGTTCCTTATATAACTGTTACCTAATGTTGTTAATGAATAAAGACAATATCTCTTGATGCATATAACAGGCTCATGAAAAAACGGGCCTCTAGGAATACGTTTCAACTGAGGAAGGATTACAGCTCTTGCTTGCAGTTTCACTAAGTACGTCATTTGACAGCTCTTATGAACCCTAGTCTTAGTTAAAAACAAAAAAGTAAACAGTGGGGCTGCTAGCTTGATGGCGCACCAGTACGAATAGCAGGCATGGATGACTAGATCCCCACGACCCCCATCCCCCTTATCAGACATGGAAATACGGCCTCGTGAAAAATTCGTGGGAGAAACAAAGCAGCCCAGTTGTGACGAGATGACTAAACATAATTTACACAAATGTAGATGGAATTACAAATAAAGGGCTTGAGTTGCAGGAATATGTAGCAGAAGACCAACCATATGTCAACGCATGAACAGAAACGAAAATGAAAAGCATTATCTTTCCATGAAGATATCAGTAAGGCAAATAGGGTGAACATAGGGGGAGATTGAGTAGCCCTGTTGCTACAGCTGCAATGGAGATTAAATAAGTAAAATTATCTGGGGAATCCGACCAGCAAACGTACTAGGAATTGCAACGGCCGGAGACATGAAGTAGTGGCCGGAGTTATTTACAGTTCCCACCAAACTATAGAAAACCTAGGGAAGATTATGATCAATGTCATGAGAATTGCCTGAAGGTAATGGGAAATGCACACACATTGGTAAAAGAAGCAAGAGCTAAAATTCAAATACTAGGGGATTCTAACTACAGAGAAATATACTAGATAAATAAGAACCCCCCACAGGGGTGATGAAAGGTGGAGAGGAAAATTAGTAGACATGGCAGACAAAACACTTCTTAAACAGCATATCACGGAACCAACAAGAGTAAGAGCAGAGGACTCGCCACCAAAACTAGACCCGCTGTTTTCCAAGAGTGAGACAGATGTTTAAAACATAAGGCAGGAGATGCGCCAAGTAGCTAGGTGCCCCTTTATTATCGTCCGTGAGAACATAATGGAGCTGAAGTTGTTGGTTAGATTTAGAAATCTATTGATGATGAGAGACTATAGACTTGGGGGCAATAATAAGATGAACGCCTTTCTGTGCAAAATCCAATGGCAGAAAGAAATGGAAGGGAAGATAGGAAACGAGATGATGGAATACACTGCTCGGGGATGGGTGAGAAAGGCGAAGTAAACCCTAAGTCAACAGGCAATACAAGGAAGCTAAAGAAAGTACAAAAAATGCTTGGAAGAAGCACAGGCAACTAGGAACAGAGGACAATAAAGAGTTACTAAAGGGAACCAGAAATGAATACACCAGAGTCAGGAGAGGAAGTGAGAGGAAATCTGGAAATGACATAGTTGCACAAGCTGATGATCAACCAAGCTGTTCTGTAGCCTTATAAAGGAGACGAACAAGTGAGAGAACATGTTTCAAGATTGAGGACACAAGGGGGAATTTTTACAGATGATAAAGAAGTACGAGAGGCACTCAAGAAGAGATTTTGCGAAGCTTTTACAATAAACCACCATGGACACCAAGGTTTCAAGGTCAAAGACTAAAAGAAACAATGGATGACATTGACGTCACTGCAGAACAGGTGTTCCTGGGTGCTGACGAAATTAGTAATCATTAGCTACTCACATTTAATATTCACAAGAGATTCAGAAAATCACAAGTGTTTATTTACTTAAATTAATAACTACTGTCATAATATTTGGTCATGATAATGTGTATTTGTCTTTCATAAAATACATATTTATTAATGGTTACAAACACAGGAATTATAGTCAACACGGCTGACCTGTCAATCCTCTCCACTATTGTGTCACATTTTGTATGTTAAGGCCCCCAACGTAGACATTACGGTGTACTATGAAGAGTATCGGCTCACAAATATTCACGTTTTCTATGCATCGGCAAGGTAAGGTTAGGTGGGTTGCTTGGGGTCGGCCGTTTCTGGTGGGATTAACACTATATATTTTGTAGGTTGTGACATATCAAGAGAGCGGCCTCAACCTGCATTATTTTAATAGAAGAGAAATGGGCTGTGTCGAGAAAACATGACTTGCTTAAAGCCGGGATTTATATTCTTATAATAAAGCCTGACTCCATAAAGTCCAGCAGGGATTATTTAGAAATGGTGTCAGTAAAGTTGGTTAATAAAGACATTACTTAAGAGAACACTTAGTGGTAGTCATCCGCCGCCGTGGTGGGACCGTCTTCAGGGCTCCACGACGCCTTCAGAACTACGACCACCAGAATGACATCTCGCTCTCTGCTCATAAAATACTTGGATACAAATAAAAATAATAATAATAATACTGATTAAAAACCACTAAGGCTATGAGGTGGGCGCGAACCTACGACCTCGGCATTGCCAGTCGCGTACTCTACCACTAATGTCATGTTAATGTGATCTGTGCGTTTAATAATAATAATAAAGTCAGATTAAATAAAAATGGTATAATGAGGATGCTGGTAGGGACATGAGAGTCATGTCCCTCATCTCTACTGATGAGGGGTATTGAGAACTGGGTAGTTTGGGCACCGCGGAGGTGGAACAGGGGGAGGGGGACGGGCAATACCCCAGACGGCGGGCGGAACCAAAAAAAATCTGACAAGTGGACACTTTAATAATGGTACATAATGGGAGAGGGAGTCCGGTGGGGAGGTGGTGGTGGCAGGGCACGTCTGCCACCACACCTAGATGGTGGTGGTGGCAGGGCACGTCTGCCACCACACCTAGATGGTGGTGGTGGCAGGGCACGTCTGCCACCACACCTAGATGGTGGTGGTGGCAGGGCACGTCTGCCACCACACCTAGATGGTGGTGGTGGCAGGGCACGTCTGCCACCACACCTAGATGGTGGTGGTGGCAGGGCACGTCTGCCACCACACCTAGATGGTGGTGGTGGCAGGGCACGTCTGCCCACCACACCTAGATGGTGGTGGTGGCAGGGCACGTCTGCCACCACACCTAGATGCCCCCACAGACCACTCCTGCCTCCACAGACCACTCCTGCCCCCACAGACCACTCCTGCCCCCACAGACCACTCCTGCCCCCACAGACCACTCCTGCCCCCACAGACCACTCCTGCCCCCACAGACCACTCCTGCCCCCACAGACCACACCTGCCCCCACAGACCACTCCTGCCCCCACAGACCACTCCTGCCCCACAGACCACTCCTGCCCCACAGACCACTCCTGCCCCCACAGACCACTTCTGCCCCCACAGACCACTCCTGCCCCCACAGACCACTCCTGCCCCACAGACCACACCTGCCCCCACAGACCACTCCTGCCCCCACAGACCACTCCTCCCCCACAGACCACTCCTGCCCCCACAGACCACTCCTGCCCCCACAGACCACTCCTGCCCCCACAGACCACTCCTGCCTCCACAGACCACTCCTGCCCCACAGACCACTCCTGCCCCCACAGACCACTCCTGCCCCCACAGACCACTCCTGCCCCCACAGACCACTCCTGCCCCCACAGACCACTCCTGCCCCCACAGACCACTCCTGCCCCACAGACCACTCCTGCCCCCACAGACCACTCCTGCCCACGTACAGAACTCATCCACCTCATAACCTCACTTGCCCTAACACCTCACATATTGTGCTCATTTACACAGAGTTATGAGTTTAATAGAATATAAAGTTGCCGGTACGGAACAATCCGTCAGTGATCACCGCGTCCTAACAACCCCCCCCCCTTATCATTAACCGTGTCGTCCCACAACCCTTCTCACACCCACACTCCACCATCAACAATCCCCCTCTCACCGCACCAACAATCACCCTCACCATATCACCAACAGAGCCAGCTCTCAGTCTTCACACTGCGGTATACAGGTATACCCCCCTCCCCTTCCCCCCCCCCCTTAACGTACGTAAACTGACAGGTGGATTCATAAACACTTTGATGAATGTGCGGACAGAAAGTATTCAAGTCCTTTATACACATACAACACTTGTATACCACAACGCCAAGCTCAGCGTCAGGCTCATGACCCCNCGTTGTTATTTTACTGCGTAGATTTGGGACTTGGCCCTCCAATATTTTCCACGTGTATATTATTTGGTATCTTTCTCGTCTCCTTTCTAGTGAGTACATTTGGAGGGCTTTGAGACGATCCCAATAATTTAGGTGCTTTATCGCGTCTATGCGTGCCGTATGTGTTCTCTGTACTCCCTCTATTTCAGCAATCTCTCCTGCTCTGAAGAGGAAAGTGAGTACTGAGCAGTACTCAAGATGGGACAACACAAGTGACTTGAAGAGTACAACCATTGTGATGAGATCCCTGGAATTGAAAGTTCTCGTAATCCATCCTATCATTTTTCTGGCTGACGAAATATTTGCTTGGTTATGTTCTCTAAACGTTAGGTCGTATGGCATCATTATTCCCAAAATCCTTGACATGCTGTTTTCCTACTATGGGAAGATTCGATTGTGTTTTGTACTCTGTATTATGTTTCAGATCCACATTTTTGCCGTACCTGAGTACCTGGAATTTATGACTATTAAACATCATGTTATTTTCTGCTGCCCAGTCGAAGGTACAGCGGTGGTGAGGGCGTGGCTGATGGGGTCGGCTGGGGCCGGCTGGGGGACAGAGCATGCCTGCTTTAGAACCTCCAATCGACACTGTGTCGATTGTCAGGTGTGAGTCCACACCTGACACTATGGTGGTGTGGTTTGACACCGTCCGTCACCAGACGCCTCTTAGGGTCATCGAGGCCCCTCAGACGACGCAACATCCCACGTACTCCCAGGTACCCACGTACTCCCAGGTACCCACGTACTCCCAGGTACCCACGTACTCCCAGGTACCCACGTACTCCCAGGTACCCATGTACTCCCAGGTACCCATGTACTCCCAGGTACCCATGTACTCCCAGGTACCCATGTACTCCCAGGTACCCATGTACTCCCAGGTACCCATGTACTCTCAGGTACCCATGTACTCTCAGGTACCCACGTACTCCCAGGTACCCATGTACTCCCAGGTACCCATGTACTCTCAGGTACCCATGTACTCTCAGGTACCCATGTACTCCCAGGTACCCATGTACTCTCAGGTACCCATGTACTCTCAGGTACCCACGTACTCCCAGGTACCCATGTACTCCCAGGTACCCATGTACTCTCAGGTACCCACGTACTCCCAGGTACCCATGTACTCCCAGGTACCCATGTACTCCCAGGTACCCATGTACTCCCAGGTACCCATGTACTCCCAGGTACCCATGTACTCTCAGGTACCCATGTACTCTCAGGTACCCACGTACTCCCAGGTACCCATGTACTCCCAGGTACCCATGTACTCTCAGGTACCCATGTACTCCCAGGTACCCATGTACTCCCAGGTACCCATGTACTCCCAGGTACCCATGTACTCCCAGGTACCCATGTACTCCCAGGTACCCATGTACTCCCAGGTACCCATGTACTCTCAGGTACCCATGTACTCTCAGGTACCCACGTACTCCCAGGTACCCATGTACTCCCAGGTACCCATGTACTCTCAGGTACCCATGTACTCTCAGGTACCCATGTACTCCCAGGTACCCATGTACTCTCAGGTACCCATGTACTCTCAGGTACCCACGTACTCCCAGGTACCCAGGTACTCCCAGGTACCCATGTACTCCCAGGTACCCATGTACTCCCAGGTACCCACGTACTCTCAGGTACCTATTTACAGTTAGGTGAAAATAGGTACCGGGTGGTACAAAACTTTCCCAGGCCTTGCCCTCCCCTGGAGTCTTACCCTGGACCAGCCGGTAAAGCAGGTTGTGGTAACCACTCCACTGTACGTAGCCTTAAATGACCACTTCCAACCACTTGGGCTGGACGGTTGAGCGACGGTCTGGCTTCATGCAGGTCGGCGTTCAATCCCCGACCGTCCAAGTAGTTGGGCACCCGCAAATCCTTATCCTCACATCCCTCCTAAGTGCTATAGAGTCGTAATGGCTCTCGCGACACTTGAAAGTAATCAGATGAGCTGCTGAACTACCTTACCCAGCCCTAGCCCATCCTTGACCAAGCTTTACCCACACATGCACCACACATTAACATTTCTCTCAATGTTTGCCGACGACGCCAAAATTATGAGAAGGATTAAGACAGAGGAGGACAGCTTGAAGAAGATCTGACAAGCTGCAGGAATGGTCGAATAAGTGGTTGTTAGAGTTTAACCCAAGCAAATGTAATGTAATCAAGATAGTTGTAGGAAGCAGGCCAGATACAAGGTATCATTGGGAGATTAAATAATTTAAGAGTCAGAGAGAGAGAAAGACCTGGGGGTTGATATCACGCCAGACCTGTCCCATGAAGCCCATATCATGAGGCCATATCATGAGGCCCATATCATGAGGCCCATCAGCAGCATATGCCAGGTTGGCTAACATAAGAATGGCCTTTAGAAACTTGTGTAAGGAATCATTCAGAACATTATATACCACATATGTCAGACCAATCCTGGAGTATGCAGCCTGGAGTCCATATCTTGTCAAGCATAAGACTAAGCTGGAAAAGGTTCAAAGGTTTACCACCAGACTAGTACCCGAACTGAGGGGTATGAGCTACAAGGAGAGACTACGGGAATTAAACCTCACGTCACTGGGAGACACAAGAGTTAGGGGGGACATGATCACCACATATAAGATTCTCAGAGGAATTGATAGGGTAGATAAAGACAGACTATTTAACACCAGGAGCACACGCACTAGGGGACACAGATGAAAATTGAGTGCCCAAATGAGCCATAGAACATTAGAAAGAATTTTTCAGTGTCAGAGTAGTTGACAAATGGAATGCATTAGGCAGTGATGTGGTGGAGGCTCACTTCATACACAGTTTCAAGTGTAGATATGATAGATCCCAATAGGCTCAGGAACCTGTACACCAATTGATTGACATTTGAGAGGCAGGACCAAAGAGCCAGAGCTCAACCCCCGCAAGCACAACTAGATAAGTATAACTAGGTAAGTACACAACCAAGCTTCACCACTCACGTACACACACAACCTGAGGCTCAATGTCCAGAGGACCGCTGAGAGACCCAGAGACACTTGAAGATCTTAACCAAACACCACATTCACTCCAAAGATCTATGCCACCTACGGGCTATTCATGCCCGTGCCACCTCCTGTGGTGGCTTAATGTTCAACAACAACAACAACAAGAGAGTGGATCAGGCGACACCATCGTCCACTTCCCAAGACTCATCACACAGCAACTCGGGATATTCAACACCTCATCAACCGTAGCCTGACTTCAGGACAGACTGGAGAAAACGGGGTTCATCTGAGAATTGGCAACTGAGCAAACATAGGTTGGGTGGGTTGGTTGGGTTCGTTCCTTTCAGGTTTGACACAACAGTTGAAATTTCAACGGAGTGGGAGAAGGAGGGGGGGGGGCACGCTGGATGATTGTTCAGCTAGTCGGCATACCTGGAGTATACCTGGTGAGGTTCTCAGAGTTCTTATATCCTCTCAAAGCCTAGTCTAAGAGTTGGGATATCTTGTGATAACTTGATCTAGTAGACTGTTGCTTGGCGCCCCCGCAGCCTTCATCTTCACCTCAGGAATTACTTATTCTGTGACCTTGTAGTTAAGTTCTCACGAGTTGGTGGTCCTCACTAGGGTGGCCAGGTGTTGTGGTCCTCACTAGGGGGCCACTTGTTGGTGGTCCTCACTAGGAGGCCACGTGTTGTGGTCCTCACTAGGGGGCCACATGTTGTGGTCCTCACTAGGGGGCCACTTGTTGGTGGTCCTCACTAGGGGGCCAGGTGTTGTGGTCCTCACTAGGGGCCACTTGTTGGTGGTCCTCACTAGGGGGCCACGTGTTGGTGGTCCTCACTAGGGGGCCACGTGTTGTGGTCCTCACTAGGGGGCCACTTGTTGGTGGTCCTCACTATGGGGGCCAGGTGTTGTGGTCCTCACTTGGGGGCCACGTGTTGTGGTCCTCACTAGGGGGCCAGGTGTTGTGGTCCTCACTAGGGGGCCAGGTGTTGTGGTCCTCACTAGGGGGCCAGGTGTTGTGGTCCTCACTAGGGGCCAGGTGTTGTGGTCCTCACTAGGGGGCCAGGTGTTGTGGTCCTCACTAGGGGCCACGTGTTGGTGGTCCTCACTAGGGGGCCACGTGTTGGTAGTCCTCACTAGGGGGCCACGAGTTGGTGGTCCTCACTAGGGGGCCACGAGTTGGTGGTCCTCACTAGGGGGCCACGTGTTGGTGGTCCTCACTAGGGGGCCACTTGTTGGTGGTCCCCCTCACACTCCCCCAGACCTTCCCTATCACCCTCATCCTGTCACCTTGCTTTATCTCCAACACTTCTATTCCTTTCTATCCCCCTCCCCCTCACCCTCCCCATCTCCCCTCCCCCAAACCACTCCATCCACACCAGTAAAAAGCAGCAACATCTTCAGCATTAGAGGTGCCTCTTGCGAGGTTCCACCAGGAAGATTATAGAGCATCATCGTGGCCATAATAACGAGGTGGCCTCTCCTGGAAGGTTAGAGGCAAGCGGGTCCGTCTGCGTCGCCGTCCACAGGAGGCTCTTCTGGTTGGCTATTACCCTGTGTTAAGGCCACTAGTTGGGCTCAATTTAATGGGTATTAGGGAGCGGCTGGGAAGGCGGGCCTCTGTGACTGATGTATGGCATTTTAACACTATGGTCAGCACCCACGAGGGTCTAGAGTACACCTGGAGAGTGTTTCTGGAGTTCTTCTACCTCCGGAGTCCGTCCTGAGGCCAGGCCCGACTTGTGATAACTTGTTCTAACAGGCTGTTGCTTGGAGCGGCCCCCAGACTCACTACAGCCTGGTTAGTCCGACACTTCTTGCAAGAACCTGTCCAAGTGCCTCTTGAAGACATCCACCTTTGTTCCAGCAATATTTCTAATGCTTGCTGGGAGGGTGTTGAACAGCTGTGGACCTCTGATGTTCAGACAGTGTTCTCTGATTGTGCCCATGGCACCTCTACTCCTCACTGGTTTTATTCTGCATTTCCTTCCGAACCGTTCGTTCCAGTATGTTGTTATTCTACTGTGCAAAATTTGGGACCTGGCCCTCCAGTATCTTCCATGTATATATTATTTGATACCTTTCTCGTCTCCTTTCATGAGAGTACATTTTGAGATCTTTGGGACGGTTCCAATAATTTAGATGTTTTATCGTGTCTATGCGTGGCGTATATGTTCTCTGTATTCCCTCTAATTCAGAGATCTCTCCCGCTCTGAGAGGGGAAGTGAGTACCGAGCAGTACTCAAGAAGTGACAACATCAGTGATATTAAATAGTATTACCATTGCTGTGGAGTCTCTGGATGTGAACGTTCTCATAATTCATCCTATCATTTTCATGGCCGCCGCTATATTTGCTCGGTTATGTTCACTAAATGTCAGGTCGTCAGACACCATAACTCCCAGATCTTTTAAATGGTTTCCTTGTATGATTAAGTCCGACTGCACCTGTGTTTCGTTTAAGTTCCTTGTCTCCACCATACCTCAGTATCTGGAACACACAGAAATGACAATAGCGTGATGCATCAAATGAACAAATCCACAAGGGCCGTGAGGAAGGCTCGAACCTACGTCCCAGAGGATCCCAGACGCGCCTTAATCGACTATGCCACGACATGGTTAAAAGAATTGCAACCGGGAGTTCTATTGACAAACCGTGGTTTGTGTCTCGGAGAGACTGCAGGATCCGTGTGAGGCCAGCAGAACTCAATTATTGAGTTGCAATTATTTTAACCATGTTTTGGCACAGTCGATTAAGGCGCATCTGGGATCCTCACGGACGTAGGTTCGAACCCTCGTCACGGTGGGCCACTAAATGCACTAAAAATTGATAACCCAAGTGATTTTTTCATTGATATGATACGAACATCAAATCATATATCAGACGTCACCCTATCCCCACTGGATTTTGAAGAAGCCATAAACAGTATGCCTATGCACTCTGCACCAGGCCCGGATTCTTGGAACTCCATATTCATCAAGAACTGTAAAATAACACTATCACAGGCCCTTCACATTCTTTGGAGACAGAGCCTAGATACTGGCGTTATCCCTGACATACTAAAAACAGCAGAGATAGCACCACTCCATAAAGGAGGAAATAAGGTAGAGGCAAAAAATTTCAGACCGATAGCACTAACATCGCACATCATAAAAATCTTCGAGAAAGTGCTAAGAAGTAAGATCACAAAATACATGGAATCGCAACTTCTCCATAACCCCGGACATCATGGTTTCAGAACAGGGCGCTCTTGCCTGTCGCAGTTGCTGGACCACTATGATATGGCATTAGATGCTATGGAAGACAAACAAAACGCTGATGTAATTTACACAGATTTCGCAAAAGCTTTCGATAAATGTGACCATGGTGTTATTGCACATAAAATGCGTTCAAAAGGAATTACCGGAAAAATAGGCAGATGGATCTACAATTTCCTGACTAATAGAACCCAATGTGTAATAGTTAACAAAATAAAATCCGATCCATTAACCGTGAAGAGCTCAGTCCCCCAGGGTACTGTACTTGCTCCAGTACTTTGTCTCATCCTCATATCGGACATAGACAAGGACACAACCTATAGCACTGTATCATCCTTTGCAGATGACACCAGGATCTTCATGAGAGTAGGCAACATAGAGGACACGGCAAACCTCCAATCAGATGTAAATCAGGTCTTTCTATGGGCTCCAGAAAATAATATGGTGTTTAACGAAGATAAGTTCCAGCTCATGCGCTATGGAAAAAAATGAAAATATGAAAATGGAAACCACGTACAAAACTCAGTCAAATCATAATATAGAACGAAAAGGCAATGTAAAGGATCTGGGTGTACTCATGTCGGAAGACCTTACCTTTAAAGAATACAATAAAGTAGCCGTCACAACTGCAAGAAAAATGACAGGTTGGATAACAAGAACCTTTCACACTAGAGATGCTATACCGATGATGATACTCTTCAAGACGCTAGTGCTCTCTAGAGTGGAGTACTACTGCACAATGACAGCCCCTCTCAAGCTGGAGAAATTGCATGCGCTCTCCATTGACCTGGAGAGCGTGCAGAGATCCTTTACTGCTAGAATCCACTCAGTAAAACATCTAAACTATTGAGACCAACTAAAGAGCCTAAATCTGCATTCCCTTGAGCGCAGGCGGGAGAGATATATAATAATTTACATGTGGGAAATATTAGAGGGGCTGGTCCCAAACCTGCACACAGAAATAACATCACATGAGACCAGGAGGCATGGCAGGATGTGCAGAATACCCCCGTTGAAGAGCAGAGGTGCAACAGGTACTCTGAGAGAGAACTATCAACATCAGAGGCCCGAGACTGTTCAACACGCTTCCACTACACATAAGGGACATAACTGGCCGACCCCTCACAGTGTTCAAGAGAGAACTGGATAAACACCTCCAAAGGATACCTGATCAACCAGGCTGTGGTTCGTAAGTCAGATTGAGAGTAGCTGCGTCCAACAGCCTGGTTGACCAGTCCAGCACGGGCCGCGGGGACGCTATGGCCCGGAAGCTCCTCAAGGTAATCTCAATGTAACGGCACTTGTGGATTTGTTCATAAGTATTTGGAAATTATCATTCTTAAACATGATACTTTCCGTTGCCCATTCGAAGACTTTATTGATATGGACTTTTAATTTTTCAAAGAAAATTTTCGTACCGATTTTTATATCATTAGCAAAAGATGACACGAAGCTGTGACTAGTATTTTCGTCTATATCAGAGATAAGAATGAGAAAGAGCAGCGGTACAAGGACTGTGCCCTGGGGTACACAGCACGGTACAAGGACTGTGCCCTGGGGTACATAGCTTTTCACTGCACTTGGGCTTGATCTTATTTGATTGACTGTTACCATTTGCATTATTTTTGACAAAAAAAAATTAAATCAAATGCCCCACTTTATCCGTTATCCCAATTTATCTTATTTTATGGGCTATCACTCCATGGTCACACTTATCAAATGCTTTTGCAAAATCTGTGTGTGTGCAACGTCGGCATTTTGTTTTTCTTCTGTTTCTGTGATTCTGTTATTGTGATTGAGTAGTTGCGAAAGGCAGGGATCTTCTGCTCTAAATACCTGTTGACCTGGACTGTGAAGTTCATTGTTTTTCCATAAAATTGGTGATTTCATTTCTACTCGCTCTTCCAAAACCTTTTATTATGTGTGATGTTAATGCAACTGGCCTATAATTGTTTGCCAAGGCTTTACTCCCTCCCTTGTGCAGAGGAGCTATATCTGCAGATTTAAGTGCTGCTGGTATCTCCCCTGTATCCAGGCTCTTTCTCCATATTACTGTGAATACTCGCGATACTGGTACTTTACATTTCTTTATGAACATAGAGTTCCACGAGTCAGGACCAGGGGCTTAGTGCATGGGCATATTGTCAATTTCTCTTTCAAAGATTTTGTGTTTGTGTTAATATCAGTTATATTTTCTGCAGCTTGAATGTCATTCATAAAGAAGCTGTCTGGGTCATCAACTTTCATGTTATTTATTGGTGTGCTAAACATAGCCTCATACTGGCTTCTTAGAATTTCACAAATTTTTTGTCATCCTCTGTGTACGAACCTCCAGTTGTAAGCAAAGATCCAATACCGAAGCAAGTTTTTTATTTTAATTTTGTATATGTGAACAAATCTTTTGGATTTTTCTTTATCTCTTGTATAGCTTTCTGTTCCAGTCTCATTTCCTCAGATTCGTATGATCGCTTCAACGTCTGCTCTATTTCTTCTGCTTCCTGTTTAGATTTATTTTCTTTGTTGCGAAAGTTTTGTCTGCTTAAGGATTTTTCAGATTTTTTCATTTATTTTGTGGAGTCGTCTGCATTCTCTTTCTAAAGTGGTCCTCTTTCTGACCCTCCTCACAGGCACGTGCTTCAAGCAGACCTTGTAAGCTTCAGCTGTCAGTTGAGCTATTCCCTGTGTGGGAGTTTTGTCGCTTAAGACCATCTCCCACTGAATGTTTGCAAGGTCTATATTTAATTTTTCCAGTCAATCCTCTTATTGCTAAAATTAAATTGATTGAGTAGACCTTCTCGCTTGCTGATCCTGATGCTGATCCTTCTCGCTTGCTGATAGCTTTTAAAATGCTAAGCTAACCTACATACGTAAATACATAGATACACAGATTTACGTATGCCCTACATAAAGTGTTCGATGTGTCTTTTACATAGAGTCATTAATGTGCATTTACAAAATGAAATGTAATTCTGATTAGCTTCCACATATACTTTATACACATACATATACATACACACACATATATACGTACATATACATATATACATACATAAATACACACACATGCATTCACATACCACTTATGTAAGACCAGTCCTGGAGTATGCAGCTCCAGCCTGGAGTCCATACCTAGTTAAACACAAGACAAAGTTAGAGAAGATTCAGCGGTATGCCACCAGGCTCGTCCCGGAACTGAGAGAAATGAGCTACGAGGAAAGGCTAAAGGAGCTGAACCTCACATCCCTGGAAAACAGAAGAGTAAGGGGAGACATGATAACCACCTACAAAATTCTCAGGGGAATTGACAGGGTGGACAAAGACAAACTCTTCAGCACGGGTCGGACACGAACAAGCGGACACAGGTGGAAACTTAGTACCCAGATGAGTCACAGAAACGTTAGAAAGAATTTTTTCAGAGTCAGAGTAGTTAATAAATGGAATGCACTAGAAAGTGATGTGGTGGAGGCTGACTCCATACACTGTTTCAAATGTAGATATGATAGAGCCCAGTAGGCTCAGGAATCTGTACACCAGTTGATTGACAGTTGAGAGGCGGGACCAAAAAGCCAAAGCTCAACCCCCGCAAGCACAATTAGGTAAGTACATACATTTGTCTCCTTTACTCTGACAGGGTGAGATAGCTGATAAAGAAACTAGTGTGCAATTAAGCACTTAATCACTGAAGGTGATTAAGTGCTTTTACAAGCTCAGGTTATATAGTTACATCACATACATACATTGTATAATTGATACATTACATTGTCAATCTTGGGTACAAGTCCAATATATCATCAAGTGTTCCAGTGTTCATATAGTAATTACAGAGTTCAGCATACCTTAGCCCAGGAGGGCGAAAGTCAGTCAATATGGGACATTCTACAATATAATGTTCAAGGGTGTGCATGTTTCTTTTTCACAAAGTTGACACATTGTGGACGCGGCTGGTCGCAGCCTGACGTGTGAGTCACAGTCTGGTTGATCAGGTATCCTTTGGAGGTGTTTATCCTGTTCTCTCTTGAACACTGTGAGGGGTCGGCCAGTTATGCCCCTTATGTGTAGTGGAAGCGTGTTGAACAGCCTCGGGCCTCTGATGTTGATAGAGTTCTCTCTCAGAGTACCTGTTGCACCTCTGCTCTTCAACGGGGGTATTCTGCACATCCTGCCATACCTTCTGGTCTTATGTGGTGTTATTTCTGTGTGCAGGTTTGGGACCAGCCCCTCTACTATTTTCCACGTGTAAATTAATATGTATCTCTTCACTTGGGCTAGACGGTAGAGCAACGGTCTCACTTCATACAGGTCGGCGTTCAATCCCCGTTCCGTCCGAGTGGTTAGGCACCATTCTTTTCCCCCGTCCCATCCCAAATCCTTATCCTGACCCCTTCCAAGTGCTATATAGTCGTAATGGCTTGGCGCTTTCCCTTGATAATTCCCTCCCCTCCCTCCCGCCTGCGCTCAAGGGAGTACAGATTTAGGCTCTTTAGTCGGTCCCAATAGTTTAGATGTTTTACTGAGTGGATTCTAGCAGTAAAGGATCTCTGCACGCTCTCCAGGTCAGCAATTTCTCCAGCTTTGAAAGGGGCTGTCATTGTGCAGCAGTACTCCACTCTAGAGAGCACAAGCGTTTTGAAAGTATCATCATCGGTATAGCATCTCTAGTGTGAAAAGTCTTGTTATCCACCGTCATTTTTCTTGCAGTTGTGACGGCTACTTTATTGTGTTCTTTAAAGGTAAGGTCTTCCGACATGAGTACACCCAGATCCTTTACATTGCCTTTTTGCTCTATGTTATGGTTTGCCTGAGTTTTGTACGTGGTTCCGTTTTTTAATTTAATTTTTTTCCATTGGTTGTTTTGTTGTGTGTTGGTGGTTATAATGGTGGTGGTAGTAATGGTGGTGGTGGAAATAGTTGTGGTAGTGCTAAATACCAAATAGTTGTGTAGTGCTGTGGTAATGGTAGTGTTGGTGATGATGTGATGGAAGTGGTAGTGGAAGGAATAAAGATGGTGATAAGAGCGGTAATGAGTCTAGCTGGTAATGGTGGCTGTGAANAACACAAGTCATGTCCTCTGTGCCACAGTCCACACACGCTCCTCACACACCCCAGCAACACAAGTCATGTCTCTGTGCCACAGTCCACACACTGCTCCTCACACCCAGCACACAAGTCATGTCCTCTGTGCCACAGTCCACACACTGCTCCTCACACCCACCCAACACCCAAGTCATGTCCTCTGTGCCACAGTCCACACACTGCTCCTCACACCCAGCAACACAAGTCATGTCCTCTGTGCCACAGTCCACACACTGCTCCTCACACACCAGCAACACAAGTCATGTCCTCTGTGCCACAGTCCACACACTGCTCCTCACACCCAGCAACACAAGTCATGTCCTCTGTGCCACAGTCCACACACTGCTCCTCACACCCAGCAACACAAGTCATGTCCTCTGTGCCACAGTCCACACACTGCTCCTCACACCCAGCAACACAAGTCATGTCCTCTGTGCCACAGTCCACACACTGCTCCTCACACCCAACAACAACCAACAAGACGCTGTTGAAGTTACCTGCTGAAAATATTTCAGTAGAAGACTCTTTCTTGAATTCCTCGACCATTGTTTTAAGCGCAAAGGAACCTGGCAGAACACAATGTAGGCCTCCAGGCCCAGGCGAAAGCAGGACTTGCAGTAGGTCTGCTTGCTGTAAAGCCTCTCAGTGAATGACGTTACTGAGGCAGACAGCGTCTGCTGCACGTCAGCAGTGAGGGGTGAAGAGGTTGGCACGTCAGGTGTTAGGTGGGGGGGGGGAGGCACAAAGTAGTTGGGTGGGGGTGGGGGGGGGGGTCGGGTAGTTTTTGGGGGGTTGCCAGGTAGTTGGGAGGCGTGTTCAGCGTCATGATTCACTTCTCATCGACACTCTCATGAGTTTGAGTGACTGCCGCTGATGATGGAGGCTGCGGCCTCGCCTGACACAACCGCTCCTTACACACCTGCAGTCTCACCCAGTGACAGCTTGATTGGTCAGGCAGGTGGCTGGGGAGCCCCTGGTGTACAGGCAGGTGGCTGGGAGGCCCCTGGTGTACAGGCAGGTGGCTGGGGAGGGCCCTGGTGTACAGGCAGGTGGCTGGGGAGGCCCCTGGTGTACAGGCAGGTGGCTGGGGAGGCCCCTGGTGTACAGGCAGGTGGCTGTAGAGGGTCCTGGTGTACAGGCAGGTGGCTGTAGAGGGTCCTGGTGTACAGGCAGGTGGCTGGGGAGGGTCCTGGTGTACAGGCAGGTGGCTGGGGAGGACCCTAGTGTACAGGCAGGTGGCTGGGGAGGCCCCTGGTGTACAGACAGTGGCTGGGGAGGACCATAGTATACAGGCAGGTGGCTGGGGAGGGTCCTAGTGTACAGGCAGGTGGCTGGGGAGCCCCTGGTGTACAGGCAGGTGGCTGGGGAGGGTCCTGGTGTACAGGCAGGTGGCTGGGGAGGCCCCTGGTGTACAGGCAGGTGGCTGGGGAGGCCCCTGGTGTACAGGCAGGTGGCTGGGGAGGACCCTAGTGTACAGGCAGGTGGCTGGGGAGGCCCCTGGTGTACAGGCAAGTGGCTGGGGAGGCCTCTGGTGTACAGGCAGGTGGCTGTAGAGGGTCCTGGTGTAAAGGCAGGTGGCTGTAGAGGGTCCTGGTGTACAGGCAGGTGGCTAGGGAGGGCCCTGGTGTACAGGCAGGTGGCTGGGGAGGCCCCTGGTGTACAGGCAGGTGGCTGGGGAGGGCCCTGGTGTACAGGCAGGTGGCTGGGGAGGCCCCTGGTGTACAGGCAGGTGGCTGGGGAGGACCCTAGTGTACAGGCAGGTGGCTGGGGAGGCCCCTGGTGTACAGGCAGGTGGCTGTTGAGGGTCCTGGTGTACAGGCAGGTGGCTGGGGAGGGCCCTGGTGTACAGGCAGGTGGCTGGGGAGGCCCCTGGTGTACAGGCAGGTGGCTGTAGAGGGTCCTGGTGTACAGGCAGGTGGCTAGGGAGGGCCCTGGTGTACAGGCAGGTGGCTGTAGAGGGTCCTGGTGTACAGGCAGGTGGCTGGGGAGGCCCCTGGTGTACAGGCAGGTGGCTGTAGAGGGTCCTGGTGTACAGGCAGGTGGCTAGGGAGGGCCCTGGTGTACAGGCAGGTGGCTGGGGAGGGTCCTGGTGTACAGGCAGGTGGCTGGGGAGGGCCCTGGTGTACAGGCAGGTGGCTGTAGAGGGTCCTGGTGTACAGGCAGGTGGCTGGGGAGGGCCCTGGTGTACAGGCAGGTGGCTGTAGAGGGTCCTGGTGTACAGGCAGGTGGCTGGGGAGGGCCCTGGTGTACAGGCAGGTGGCTGGGGAGGCCCCTGGTGTACAGGCAGGTGGCTGGGGAGGACCCTAGTGTACAGGCAGGTGGCTGGGGAGGCCCCTGGTGTACAGGCAGGTGGCTGTAGAGGGTCCTGGTGTACAGGCAGGTGGCTGGGGAGGGCCCTGGTGTACAGGCAGGTGGCTGGGGAGGACCCTAGTGTACAGGCAGGTGGCTGGGGAGGACCCCTGGTGTACAGGCAGGTGGCTGGGGAGAGCCCTGGTGTACAGGCAGGTGGCTGGGGAGGCCCCTGGTGTACAGGCAGGTGGCTGGGGAGGACCCCTGGTGTACAGGCAGGTGGCTGGGGAGGGCCCTGGTGTACAGGCAGGTGGCTGGGGAGGCCCCTGGTGTACAGGCAGGTGGCTGGGGAGGCCCCTGGTGTACAGGCAGGTGGCTGGGGAGGGCCCTGGTGTACAGGCAGGTGGCTGGGGAGGCCCCTGGTGTACAGGCAGGTGGCTGGGGAGGACCCTAGTGTACAGGCAGGTGGCTGGGGAGGCCCCTGGTGTACAGGCAGGTGGCTGTAGAGGGCCCTGGTGTACAGGCAGGTGGCTGGGGAGGCCCTGGTGTACAGGCAGGTGGCTGTAGAGGGTCCTGGTGTACAGGCAGGTGGCTGGGGAGGCCCCTGGTGTACAGGCAGGTGGTTGGGGAGGCCCCTGGTGTACAGGCAGGTGGCTGGGGAGGGCCCTGGTGTACAGGCAGGTGGCTGGGGAGGGCCCTGGTGTACAGGCAGGTGGCTGGGGAGGACCCTGGTGTACAGGCAGGTGGCTGGGAAGGGCCCTAGTTTACAGGCAGGTGGCTGGGGAGGGCCCTGGTGTACAGGCAGGTGGCTGGGGAGGGCCCTGGTGTACAGGCAGGTGGCTGGGGAGGCCCCTGGTGTACAGGCAGGTGGCTGGGAAGGGCCCTAGTTTACAGGCAGGTGGCTGGGGAGGGCCCTGGTTTACAGGCAGGTGGCTGGGGAGGACCCTGGTGTACAGGCAGGTGGCTGGGGAGGCCCCTGGTGTACAGGCAGGTGGCTGGGGAGGACCCTGGTGTACAGGCAGATGGCTGGGGAGGGTCCTGGTGTACAGGCAGGTGGCTGGGGAGGGTCCTGGTGTACAGGCAGGTGGTTGGGGAGGACCCTGGTGTACAGGCAGGTGGCTGAGGAGGGCCCTGGTGTACAGGCAGGTGGCTGGGGAGGGTCCTGGTGTACAGGCAGGTGGCTGGGGAGGACCCTGGTGTACAGGCAGGTGGCTGGGGAGGCCTCTGGTGTACAGGCAGGTGGCTGGGGAGGGTCCTGGTGTACAGGCAGGTGGCTGGAGAGGACCTGGTGTACAGGCAGGTGGCTGGGGAGGCCCCTGGTGTACAGGCAGGTGGCTGGAGAGGACCCTGGTGTAGAGGCAGGTGGCTGGGGAGGCCCTGGTGTACAGGCAGGTGGCTGGGGAGGCCCCTGGTGTACAGGCAGGTGGCTGGGGAGGCCCCTGGTGTACAGGCAGGTGGCTGGGGAGGCCCCTGGTGTACAGGCAGGTGGCTGGGGAGGCCCCTGGTGTACAGGCAGGTGGCTGGGGAGGCCCCTGGTGTACAGGCAGGTGGCTGGGGAGGCCCCTGGTGTACAGGCAGGTGGCTGGGGAGGCCCCTGGTGTACAGGCAGGTGGCTGGGGAGGACCCCTGGTGTACAGGCAGGTGGCTGGAGAGGACCCCTGGTGTACAGGCAGGTGGCTGGGGAGGCCACTGGTGTACAGGCAGGTGGCTGGGGAGGACCCTGGTGTACAGGCAGGTGGCTGGGGAGGCCCCTGGTGTACAGGCAGGTGGCTGGGGAGGACCCCTGGTGTACAGGCAGGTGGCTGGGGAGGACCCCTGGTGTACAGGCAGATGGCTGGGGAGGCCCCTGGTGTACAGGCAGGTGGCTGGGGAGGGTCCTGGTGTACAGGCAGGTGGCTGGGGAGGACCCTGGTGTACAGGCAGGTGGCTAGGGAGGCCCCTGGTGTACAGGCAGGTGGCTGGGGAGGCCCCTGGTGTACAGGCAGGTGGCTGGGGAGGGTCCTGGTGTACAGGCAGGTGGCTGGGGAGGACCCTAGTGTACAGGCAGGTGGCTGGGGAGGCCCCTGGTGTACAGGCAGGTGGCTGGGGAGGGCCCTGGTGTACAGGCAGGTGGCTGGGGAGGGCCCCTGGTGTACAGGCAGGTGGCTGGGGAGGACCCTGGTGTACAGGCAGGTGGCTTGGGAGGCCCCTGGTGTACAGGCAGGTGGCTGGGGAGGGCCCTGGTGTACAGGCAGGTGGCTGGGGAGGACCCTAGTGTACAGGCAGGTGGCTGGGGAGGCCCCTGGTGTACAGGCAGGTGGCTGGGGAGGGCCCTGGTGTACAGGCAGGTGGCTGGGGAGGGCCCCTGGTGTACAGGCAGGTGGCTGGGGAGGACCCTGGTGTACAGGCAGGTGGCTGGGGAGGCCCCTGGTGTACAGGCAGGTGGCTGGGGAGGGCCCTGGTGTACAGGCAGGTGGCTGGGGAGGGCCCCTGGTGTACAGGCAGGTGGCTGGGGAGGACCCTGGTGTACAGGCAGGTGGCTGGGGAGGCCCCTGGTGTACAGGCAGGTGGCTGGGGAGGACCCTGGTGTACAGGCAGGTGGCTGGGGAGGCCCCTGGTGTACAGGCAGGTGGCTGGGGAGGACCCCTGGTGTACAGGCAGGTGGCTGGGGAGGCCCCTGGTGTACAGGCAGGTGGCTGGGGAGGGCCCCTGGTGTACAGGCAGGTGGCTGGGGAGGCCCCTGGTGTACAGGCAGGTGGCTGGGGAGGCCCCTGGTGTACAGGCAGGTGGCTGGGGAGGCCCCTGGTGTACAGGCAGGTGGCTGGGGAGGGCCCTGGTGTACAGGCAGGTGGCTGGGGAGGCCCCTGGTGTACAGGCAGGTGGCTGGGGAGGGCCCTGGTGTACAGGCAGGTGGCTGGGGAAGGCCCTGGTGTACAGGCAGGTGGCTGGGGAAGGCCCTGGTGTACAGGCAGGTGGCTGGGGAAGGCCCTGGTGTACAGGCAGGTGGCTGGGGAAGGCCCTGGTGTACAGGCAGGTGGCTGGGGAGGGCCCTGGTGTACAGGCAGGTGGCTGGGGAGGGCCCTGATGTACAGGCAGGTGGCTGGGGAGGGCCCTGGTGTACAGGCAGGTGGCTGGGGAGGGTCCTGGTGTACAGGCAGGTGGTTGGGGAGGACCCTGGTGTACAGGCAGGTGGCTGGGGAGGGCCCTGATGTACAGGCAGGTGGCTGGGGAGGGCCCTGGTGTACAGGCAGGTGGCTGGGGAGGGCCCTGATGTACAGGCAGGTGGCTGGGGAGGGCCCTGATGTACAGGCAGGTGGCTGGGGAAGGCGTAAAGTAGGAGAGGATGGCGCAAGTCTGGGGCGGGTGTGAAGACAATAACAGATGAGGAGCGGGATGATGGAGGGCGCAGGAAGAGTCAGCAGACTAGGATGTGATGGTGAAGATAGAGAGCGCTCTAAGTCTCGGCTGATGGCGCTCGTAATGGCCAATGATTCGCCTTCCCAGGGACACTGAGCTTCAAGCGCGGGTAACTGGCGGGCGCACTCGCCAGCGGTACGCATCGCTTCCATTACATTATGGCCAGCCATTAACTACATAAATGCTTTCCGGCTGAGTTAGGAGTCGAGGCGCGCGGTATCCAGTACTTCAGTAGTGGCGAGGAGCACAGTAGTGGTGAGGGGCACAGCGGTGGCGAGGAGCACAGTGGTGGCGAGGAGCACAGCGGTGGCGAGGAGCACAGTAGTGGTGAGGGGCACAGCGGTGGCGAGGAGCACAGTGGTGGCGAGGAGCACAGCGGTGGTGAGGAGCACAATAGTGGTGAGGGGCACAGCGGTGGCGAGGAGCACAGTGGTGGTGAGGAGCACAGCAGTGCCGAGGATACCTGGTTGATGGGGTTCTGGGAGTTCTTCTACTCCCCAAGCCCGGCCCGAGGCCAGGCTTGATGTGTGAGAGTTTGGTCCACCAGGCTGTTGCTTGGAGCGGCCCGCAGGCCCACATACCCACCACAGCCAGGTTGGTCCGGCACTTTTTTTTAGAAAACAATCTAGTTTCTTCTTGAAGATGTCCACGGTTGTTCCGGCAATATTTCTTATGCTCGCTGGGAGGATGTTGAACAACCGCGGACCTCTGATGTTTATACAGTGTTCTCTGATTGTGCCTATGGCACCTCTGCTCTTCACTGGTTCTATTCTGCATTTTCTTCCATATCGTTCACTCCAGTACGTTGTTACCTGGTTGATACCTGGTTGATGGGGTTCTGGGAGTTCTTCTACTCCCCAAGCCCGGCCCGAGGCCAGGCTTGACTTGTGAGAGTTTGGTCCACTAGGCTGTTGCTTGGAGCGGCCCGCAGGCCCACATACCCACCACAGCCCGGCTGGTCCGGAACTCCTTGGAGGAATAAATCTAGTTTCCTCTTGAAGATGTCCACGGTTGTTCCGGCAATATTTCTTATGCTTGCTGGGAGGACGTTGAACAACCGCGGACCTCTGATGTTTATACAGTGTTCTCTGATTGTGCCTATGGCACCCCTGCTCTTCACTGGTTCTATTCTGCATTTTCTTCCATATCGTTCACTCCAGTACGTTGTTATTTTACTGTGTAGATTTGGGACCTGGCCCTCCAGTATCTTCCAGGTGTATATTATTTGATATCTCTCTCGTCTTCTTTCTAGTGAGTACATTTGGAGAGCTTTGAGACGATCCCAATAATTTAGGTGCTTTATCGCGTCTATACGTGCTGTATATGTTCTCTGTATTCCCTCTATTTCAGCAATCTCTCCTGCTCTGAAGGGGGAAGTGAGTACTGAACAGTACTCAAGACGGGACAGCACAAGTGACTTGAAGAGTACAAGCATTGTGATGGGATCCCTGGATTTGAAAGTTCTCGTAATCCATCCTATCATTTTTCTGGCTGTCGCAATATTTGCTTGGTTATGCTCCCTAAACGTTAGGTCGTCAGACATCATTATTCCCAAATCCTTTACATGCTGTTTTCCTACTATGGGCACATTTGATTGTGTTTTGTACTCTGTATTATGTTTAAGGTCCTCATTTTTACCGTACCTGAGTACCTGGAATTTATCACTGTTAAACATCATGTTATTTTCTGATGCCCAGTCGAAAACTTTATTAATATCAGCTTGAAGTTTTTCAATGTCTTCAGCCGAGGTAATTTTCATACTGATTTTTGTGTCATCTGCAAAGGATGATACGAAGCTGTGACTTGTATTTTTGTCTATATCTGATATGAGAATAAGGAAAAGCAGCGGTGCAAGGACTGTACCCTGAGGTACAGAGCTTTTAACTGCACTTGGACTAGATTTTATATGGTTGACCGTTACTCGCTGAGTCCTGTTTGACAGAAAACTGAGTATCCAGCGTCCTACTTTACCGGTTATTCCCATTGACTTCATTTTGTGTGCTATCACGCCATGGTCA
>WNGS01009202.1:728367-751554 GCA_020271785.1 Procambarus virginalis
AGAAAGAACTTGTCTATCCGGTATTTTTCCGTCTACGACATTACACCCTGGTGCCAGGAGCCAGGTGCCAGGAGCCAGGTGCCAGGAGCCAGGTGCCAGGAGAGGAATATTGTCTAGGAAGACAGCAGAAACAGAGACAGTCTGACTGCTGGTGGGACTTGGTGAGTCCACTACTCCTTCAGCGGGGATTCATTGCTAATAAAGATGTTAATAATAAAAAAAATGTGTTGTCAAAGTGTCGCTTATATTATGTCTGCTCGGGTGAGAGGCGGGGAGTTGGGGAGGGCCTAGGGGAATGAGAAGGGGTAAGGGGAAGGAGAAGGGGTAAGAGGGAGGAGGAGAAAGGAGTGAAGAGGAAACTGACGATAAAGGAGGGGGATGGTCGGGGCTACAAGAGGGGCGGGACACACAACAGGAGAAGAATAGCCACCATGACAGCAAAACTTGTTGGAACCACCGCCAGACTACCAATAAAAAACAACATACACAGATCGCTTCGGAGAAAACTTTAATATAGAACAAGTGCATGGATGGATAATCTGGTTAAGATTCTAGAGAAAGTGGACTTGAAATGGACCATTAAAAACAAAGGAGAAGATAGACCATATCAACACAAGCAGCCTCCTCCATGGGAAGAATCGAGTCTAAAGATAATCATTGAAGGATTACCAGTGAAAAAAACAGCATGTGACTCGCAGATGCTCAAAGCAGTCATAGAACAACAAATGGAAACCATCTCAAGACCGACAACGACTCACATCTTCACAGATGGATCAGTTGATCAAGAAAGAGGTTCTGGTGGGGCAGCAGTTTACACTACCAACCATGAAGCTTACAGGAGCATGAATAGTGGGTGCTCAACATTGCAAACAGAATTATATGCCCTGAAGGAGGCCATAAACTATGCAATTGAGAATAATTTACATGATGTCATCATTCATACAGACTCTAAATCTTCGCTCCAGGCATTGTTATCCAGTCAGCACAGAGATAATATACAACTCCTCACAGAAATCCAACATATAGGAAAAGAAGCCCATAATCTAGGGCTGTCAATCACCCTAAATTGGATACCAAGTCACATTGGCATAGATGGTAATGAAAAGGCAAACTCACTAGCAAAAACTGCCACTGCTCTACCTGTTGTACAGGTTCAAATACCTCCAAGTTTTTCACAGATTAAGGAGTAAATCAAGAAGAAAATATTCCCATCAAAAGTCGCCACAGAGCCAAAGTAGCGGAAGGAAGATCTATTGCGATATGGTACGAACAACCTGCTGAGTACTACTCTTCCAAGCCTGACAAAAAGATATCCAGAGACATTGCAGTAGCCATACACAGACTCTGGCTTGGTTACAAATGCTGCTGGGAGGTAATAAACCCAATAGTTAAAGAGTGTCATATCTGTGGAACAGAAGCAGAGGCGCCACTATTACACTACTTACTGGAATGTGAAGCTACTGAAGCCCTGCGCATCAAACTCAACATTAATCCAACGACAACAGCTGCATTAGATGCACATTCCACCGCCACTACAATGATTAGAAAAGCCGTTGAGGAATGGGACTCAGTAGTGAGCATTCTGCACCTACATCCGCCACCAAGATAATGTTATTAAAACACGACTAAAACCAGTGCACTAAAACAGAAGCGAAAAAGAAACGCTTCTAGTGTGAAGTCTCTACTTACAGGCGTGTCAAACATGCGGCCCGCTGCCCGGCACACCTGCGGCCCGCTGCCCGGCACACCTGCGGCCCGCTGCCCGGCACACCTGCGGCCCGCTACCCGGCACACCTGCGGCCCGCTGTCCGGCACACCTGCGGCCCGCTGCCCGGCACACCTGCGGCCCGCTACCCGGCACACCTGCGGCCCGCTGCCCGGCACACCTGCGGCCCGCTTCCCGGCACACCTGCGGCCCGCTGCCCGGCACACCTGCGGCCCGCTGCCCGGCACACCTGCGGCCCGCTGCCCGGCACACCTGCGGCCCGCTGCCCGGCACACCTGCGGCCCGCTACCCGGCACACCTGCGGCCCGCTGCCCGGCACACCTGCGGCCCGCTGCCCGGCACACCTGCGGCTCGCTGCCCGGCACACCTGCGGCTCGCTGCCCGGCACACCTGCGGCTCGCTGCCCGGCACACCTGCGGCCCGCTGCCCAGCACACCTGCGGCCCGCTACAAGCACAACTGCGGCCCGCTGCCCAGCACACCTGCGGCCCGCTACCCGGCACACCTGCGGCTCGCTGCCCGGCACACCTGCGGCCCGCTACCCGGCACACCTGCGGCCCGCTACCCGGCACACCTGCGGCCCGCTGCCCGGCACACCTGCGGCCCGCTGCCCGGCACACCTGCGGCTCGCTGCCCGGCACACCTGCGGCTCGCTGCCCGGCACACCTGCGGCCCGCTACCCGGCACACCTGCGGCCCGCTGCCCGGCACACCTGCGGCCCGCTGCCGGCACACCTGCGGCTCGCTGCCCGGCACACCTGCGGCCCGCTACCCGCACACCTGCGGCCCGCTGCCCGGCACACCTGCGGCTCGCTGCCCGGCACACCTGCGGCTCGCTGCCCGGCACACCTGCGGCCCGCTACCCGGCACACCTGCGGCCGCTGCCCGGCACACCTGCGGCCCGCTGCCCAGCACACCTGCGGCCCGCTACAAGCACAACTGCGGCCCGCTGCCCAGCACACTTGCGGCCCGCTACAAGCACACCTGCGGCCCGCTGCCTAGCACACCTGCGGCCCGCTACAAGCACACCTGCGGCCCGCTGCACGGCACACCTGCGGCCCGCTGCCCGGCACACCTGCGGCCCGCTGCCCGGCACACCTGCGGCCCGCTGCCCGGCACACCTGCGGCCCGCTGCCCGGCACACCTGCGGCCCGCTGCCCGGCACACCTGCGGCCCGCTGCCCGGCACACCTGCGGCCCGCTGCCCATCACACCTGCGGCCCGCTACAAGCACAACTGCGGCCCGCTGCCCAGCACACCTGCGGCCCGCTACAAGCACACCTGCGGCCCGCTACAAACACACCTGCGGCCCGCTACAAGCACACCTGCGGCCCGCTACAAACACACCTGCGGTCCGCTACAAGCACAATTGCGGCCCGCTACAAGCACACCTGCGGCCCGCTACAAGCACACCTGCGGCCCGCTACAAGCACACCTGCGGCCCGCTACAAACACACCTGCGGCCCGCTACAAGCACACCTGCGGCCCGCTACAAACACACCTGCGGCCCGCTACAAACACACCTGCGGCCCGCTACAAGCACAATTGCGGCCCGCTACAAGCACACCTGCAGCCCGCTGCCCAGCACACCTGCGGCCCGCTACAAGCACACCTGCGGCCCGCTACAAACACACCTGCGGCCCGCTACAAGCACACCTGCGGCCCGCTACAAGCACACCTGCGGCCCGCTACAAGCACACCTGCGGCCCGCTACAAACACACCTGCGGCCCGCGACAAGCACACCTGCGGCCCGCTACAAACACATCTGCGGCCCGCTACAAGCACACCTGCGGCCCGCTACAAGCACACCTGCGGCCCGCTACAAGCACACCTGCGGCCCGCTACAAGCACACCTGCGGCCCGCTACAAGCACAACTGCGGCCCGCTACAAGCACACCTGCGGCCCGCTACAAGCACACCTGCGGCCCGCTGCAAGCACACCTGCGGCCCGCTGCAAGGACACCTGCGGCCCGCTACAAGCACACCTGCGGCCCGCTGCCCAGCACACCTGCGGCCCGCTACAAGCACACCTGCGGCCCGCTACAAGCACACCTGCGGCCCGCTGCAAGCACTCCTGCGGCCCGCTGCAAGCACTCCTGCGGCCCGCTGCCCAGCACACCTGCGGCCCGCTGCAAGCACACCTGCGGCCCGCTGCCCAGCACACCTGCGGCCCGCTACAAGCACACCTGCGGCCCGCTGCCCAGCACACCTGCGGCCCGCTGCCCAGCACACCTGCGGCCCGCTACAAGCACACCTGCGGCCCGCTACAAACACACCTGAGGCCCGCTACAAGCACACCTGCGGCCCGCTGCCAGCACACCTGCGGCCCGCTACAAGCACACCTGCGGCCCGCTACAAACACACCTGCGGCCCGCGACAAGCACACCTGCGGCCCGCTACAAGCACACCTGCGGCCCGCTACAAGCACACCTGCGGCCCGCTGCCCAGCACACCTGCGGCCCGCTACAAACACATCTGCGGCCCGCTACAAGCACACCTGCGGCCCGCTACAAGCACAACTGCGGCCCGCTACAAGCACACCTGCGGCCATCACAAAGGATACTGTAATTTGGTCATTTTACAGCCAAAATTACAGTTTTTTATCATTTAAAGTTCAATAGTAACATAGTAGTCTCTGTTGCCGTTTAAAATTTCATTTTTATTGTTCTTTTGTTAAACTACTTCATGACTTGGCATTGTGGGGGCTAAACCACTTGTGTGCACACTGCAGGTTTCTAAGTTTAAATAATTAAGTAATTATGTAATAATTACTTATTAAATGACTTCAATGGTTGTAGTGTGTGGCCCTCATGGCCCTCGGGGGGGGGGGGGCGAGTCTACAGTCTACTGGGTAGAGGCTAAACCTATCCTTACCTGTCCTAACCTAACCTAACCTAAGGAAAAATAAGAGACTATGTTGTGTTTATATATGGGTCGATGACGTGTGACGTCACCATGACGTCACAATGGTAACTCTGGTACATATGTGTCTTGTACCCACAGGTGGGTACCACAGGTGGGTACCGACAGGTGGGTACCACAGGTGGGTACCGACAGGTGGGTACCCACAGGTGGGTACCGACAGGTGGGTACCCACAGGTGGGTACCACAGGTGGGTACCACAGGTGGGTACCACAGGTGGGTACAGGAATTCCTTACCACAGATCATGGTAACTATTAACCCTACTAGATTTTCCCTGAAACACAACTCTCCCAATCAATTAACAACCAGGTACCCAATCACTGCTGGGTGAACAAGGGCGTAGAGTTAAGGATTGGTGTCTATTCAATCCTCCCCGGCCAGGATACGAACCTAGGCCAAATCGGTGGGGAGGTACGGGTGGGGAGGTACGGGTGGCGCCACCAGGTAGAGTGGGTGTGGCGGCCAGCACGCCGCCTGCTTGCATAACAATGAAGCTATAATGAGAGGCTGGGCGGCAGTAATGGCTTCATCTGGATGCAGGAGTCTGTGAGGCAGAAGAGTTAATGGCGGGAGTAACTAGCACAGTGATTACAGCAGGAGGTGGTGCCGCCAGGGGGTAGTAGGGGATGGGGTGCCGCCAGGGGGTAGTAGGGGATGGGGCTACTGCCCCCTCCCTCTCACCCACCTCCCCCCACCCCTGTGTGCCCCACAATATCCCCCCCCCCGGCCTACGCCACCCCACGTCATTTCATGAATGACTACGTCATCAATTGTTTGCCCGTGTCCCTTTTCTGTTCACTCCTCTCGACTTGTGATAACTTGGTCCACCAGGCTGTTGCTTGGAGCGGCCCGCAGGCCCACATATCCCACTACAACCTGGGTGGTCCGGCACTTCTTGCAAGAACTTATCTAGTTGTCTCTTGAAGACATCCTCCTTTGTTCAAGCAATATTTCTAATGCTTGCTGGGAGGGTGTTGAACAGCTGTGGACCTCTGATGTTCAGACAGTGTTCTGATTGTGCCCATGGCACCTCTACTCCTCACTGGTTCTATTCTGCATTTCCTTCCATAGCGCTCGCTCTAGTATGTTGTTATTCTACTGTGCAAATTTGGGACCTGGCCCTCCAATATCTTCATGTATATATTATTTGATAACTTCTCGTCTCCTTTCTAGAGAGAACATCTTGAGAGGCTTGAGACGGTCCCAGACGGGGCCGGAGGTCCTGCCACCACTGCCACGCCATAACCCTCCACCTGACTGATGAAGGGCAGCTAATATATATAATAACACGGAGGTGTGTGTGTGTGTGTGTGTGTGTGTGTGTGTGTGTGTGTGTGTGTGTGTGTGTGTGTGCGTGTGTGTGTGTGTGTGTGTGTGTGAGGCTCTCCGAGGTATGGGTGTTACGGCCTCACTCACCCAGCACCCGGCATCTTAACTTATCAAACCATATATATGGGGCCTTACAGTGCCTCTTCCTACTCCATCCCGGCCCGAGTCACAAGTAAGTTAGTAAGAACTGGCAATAATAATCATCAATGTAAAGGAAAAGTGGGAAACAGCACTAAACAGAACCATCATTACTTAACAAGTGTACTTCTTAACCATCTACACATAAGTATGTTACGAACCTTACCTCTTGTGGAGGTTAGTCTTTTATAATAAATTGTTTAATAATATCAAGGAGTTGATTAGAGAATGTTTTCTTGAAAGAAATCTGCAGCTGGCAACTGGGAGGCCGCGCGTGACTGATATTACTCCGCCAGCAAAGTAGTACCTTTTGAGCTGGAGATCGTTCAGCAGTATGGTGTTGGTATAGCAAAACTATGTGAAGGGAAATCTACTCAACGACTTGCGTGGGGAATATGGTAAATGTAGTCATTAAGGGGTGTGATTGGGAATGTTGAAGAACAGTGTTTAGGGGCGATGACGTAATCGCGGGTGACGGTCGCCATCTTGTCCTGGCCCAGGAGGAAGGGTGAAGACCAGTCCTTGCTCTCCCGCGGGACTTCTCCTGCCATACCTTAAGATAACTACGGGCTCACCATAGCCCGTGCTACTTGGAACTTCTTGTTCCAGGTAGCGAATCTTTAACAACAACAACTTAAGATAAGTGACTGGGTTGTATGAACAAGGTCGCAACAAAGGGTAGAGTACACTGACAGTCTACTGAGCACTTTCTGAGAGTGTCTAGCTGTTACTGTTGTTTAAGATTCAGCTACTAGGAACTAAAAGTTCCAAGTAGCACGGGCTATGGTGAGCCCGTAATGGACTTACCTGGTAAAGGAGCGGGGCTGAAACTTAGAAGAGAGTCTAGATTTCCTAACGATTTATATATGTATGACACCGGCTGACAGGTGTGTGTGGGTGTGTGCACAGTTGCAGGCTGACAGGTGTGTGTGGGTGTGTGCACAGTTGCAGGCTGACAGCTGTGATGGGTATGTGCACAGTTGCAGGCTGACAGGTGTGGTGGGTGTGTGCACAGTTGCAGGCTGACAGGTGTGTATGGGTGTGTGCACAGTTGCAGGCTTACAGGTATGGTGGGTGTGTACACAGTTGCAGGCTGACAGGTATGGTGGGTGTGTGCACAGTTGCAGGCTGACAGGTGTGGTGGGTGTGTGCACAGTTGCAGGCTGACAGCTGTGATGGGTATGTGCACAGTTGCAGGCTGACAGGTGTGGTGGGTGTGTGCACAGTTGCAGGCTGACAGGTGTGTATGGGTGTGTGCACAGTTGCAGGCTTACAGGTATGGTGGGTGTGTGCACAGTTGCAGGCTGACAGGTGTGGTGGGTGTGCACAGCTGCAGGCTTACAGGTGTGGTGGGTGTGCACAGCTGCAGGCTTACAGGTGTGGTGGGTGTGTGCACAGTTGCAGGCTGACAAGTGTGGTGGGTGTGTGCACAGTTGCAGGCTTACAGGTGTGGTGGGTGTGAGCACAGTTGCAGGCTGACAGGTGTGGTGGGTGTGTGCACAGTTGCAGACTAAGAGCCATAGGGAGGCCAGAGCCAGTTTGGGTGATAGACGACAATGTTATTGCCTTCTGAATGACCTTGAGTTGTAAGGAGGTGAATTCTATCAAATAATATATAGCGTGTCTTATAAATATATATATCTGTGACAAATATCAACTCGGCTGACCTTCTTCAATTCCCCTTGGCTCAATTAAAAGCCTTATTCCCCTAGACAACATTAAAATACATGATGAGTATGTAACAATGTACATAATACAGCTGGTGTCCTATTCACACAAGACACTATAAAACTAGTGTAATCTTCTTTCCCTGCGAGTCTACTGTCCCAAGGTATAACGCATTGTCCCAAGGTATAACGCATTGTCCCAAGGTATAACGCATTGTCCCAAGGTGTGACGCATTGTCCCAAGGTATAACGCATTGTCCCAAGGTATAACGCATTGTCCCAAGGTGTGACGCATTGTCCCAAGGTGTGACGCATTGTCCCAAGGTGTGACGCATTGTCCCAAGGTGTGACGCATTGTCCCAAGGTGTAACGCATTGTCCCAAGGTGTGACGCATTGTCACAAGGTGTGACGCATTGTCCCAAGGTATAACGCATTGTCCCAAGGTATAACGCATTGTCCCAAGGTATGACGCAGTCTCCAAGGTATGATGTAGTGCCTCAAGGTATGACGCAGTGCCCAAGGTATGACGCAGTCTCCAAGGTATGACGCAGTGCCCAAGGTATGACGCAGTGCCCAAGGTATGACGCAGTGCCCAAGGTATGACGCAATGTCCAAGATACGATGACGTGTCCAAGGAGTGAAGCAGTCTTAAAATTTTTCAAAAATAATGATCCGCAGCTCTATTCAAATTAAATTGAGATCCATTCTAAACAATTCTGACTGTTCCCTCAATCTGCCGCAAAAACCTCCCTACAGTGTGTGGCTCAGTTGTTGTGCCTGTAATATTATGATACTGAATGTGTCTCTTAACCCTGATAAAACTGTTCATTATATTCCCCCTTGGAAACATGTGCAGGATCTATACATTATACTCCCATCATTGTACAACACTATTACAATGAAACTATGAGATGTATAACATTAGAAGCTATTGACAGTCATCTTCAAAATCTCAAACCAACTGAATCCTATGCCTTTACTGATGGCTCTGTGCAGTTAGGCACTGGTAGAACAGGTTGTGCATGTGCAGTGTATAAAGGGAATGAAATGATCATGTCTGGTACACAGAGATTGAACAACTGGGCAAGCATGACACAGACCGAGCTATTGGGCATTTATCTAACCACTGAGTACCTTAAGCTCAATGGTGGTGGAGTGATATTTTGTGACTAAAAGTGCTCTGCAGTCCTTAAATAACCCATCACAATGTATGTCGGAAGTAGCTTGTAATATTAAATGGAATGTAATTTTTGCCAATAATAACTCTTGATAAAATTTGTGTGGATCCCATCCCATGTTGGAGTTGGAAAACATGACTTTGTAGATCGATTGGCCAATGAGGCTTGCAGGAGAGAAAACACTGATTATGACTTTGAACTATCTAATGCAGTTATTAGAAACATACAAATTAAAGAAATTAATTCAGATTTAGAAGAACTAAGAAATGCCCAGAGACCTGAAAGCTGGAGTACTAAAAGTTATGACAAGGTTTGTAAAATAGGTATTTGTATGGTCAGCACAGTAACCGAACCAGGCAACGTGATGTAGTCATTGCCGTAGTTCGCCTTGGCTATAGGCACATCTGGCAGGTTAGTGAGGCTGAGCCACTACCAGAATACTCAGATTGTAAACTCTGTGACAAACCTTTAATGCACTCACTAGAACACTACATTGTTGAATGTGAAACCGTAAAAGACTTTAGACCTCCTGGCCTCTTGTACCACCAACTGTGTAACTATTTTATTGACTCAGGTGTTCTGGACGACATCCTAACAATTTATCCAAAACTTGCTTGTCCATTTTAAAGAATGAAGACAATTTTACTATTATTATTTTTAAGCTGCATTTCTAATGAACCCATCCCTGCCCTTGTGTGGCAGTGCACGACATAAAGTTGTATTTACATATTCGTACATTGAAACGTGTATACAGTCTAATGTAGTTGATTGTAACCATATTATATATATCTATATATATATATATATATATATATATATATATATATCTATATAATATATATATATAATATATATATATAATAATGTGTGTGTGTGTGCTTCAGCCTACAGTTTAGACTTATTGTCTTGTGTATGACCCTCTGTCCTGCGTGGCAGTGAATACCACCATTATCCTCACTCTAACAAGACCTAATTGAATTCATCAGATTAGACAAAACTGTAATGAATTTTGTCAATAAAGATGTTAATAATAATACCATACACAAGACCAGACCTGCACACATACACTCACCACAGCTATAATACAAGGACTAGTATAAATATTCCATTATATTAATAAAATAAGAAAAGGCCACTGGTGTTTTGTACTCTGGAAATTTTCCACTTTAAGCTAATATTCTAGTAAATATTAGCTAGCCATGGTCTAGTGTATTATAGAACAATGAGCACATTGACCAGGTGTGAAGGCTGCACATTGACCAGTGCAGCCTGCACACGACTGTAGGTACAGTCCGCTACCGTCCAGCCCAAGTGGCTTGACGGTAGCGAGTGTAAGAGAGCGAGCAAACACCCTTCGCTATCCCCCTCCCTAACACACAACTGGCTGTATACAGCCCTTAACACCCCCATTAATTAATCCCCCCCCCTTCCCCATCCTTCCATTTCCCGTTTTTTGTTGTCCAGACACAACTGACCATAAAGCCCATCAATAGATAATAACAACACTAACTACCAGTTGTTCTCTCTCGTTGAACACCCTGTTATCACGGCCAATAAAATATCAATATAAATCTCAAAAGTATTTATTAATCTCGTTTAATTGCCCGAGTTAATGATATGCAATCAGCGTTGGACAGTAACGCAACATTGGCACGTCACATTGCGGTGGTTTAAGGGCGTCATTAGGTCGTTCGGCGGTTTTGTATCGGGCTATATATGTTGTATTACTTGATCAAGAGCTCCAAGTTGAAAATTATTATAATAAATGATTATTAGATTTATCATTATTATTCAGCCCAGGTATAAATGCAATAGCTTTTGTGGGAATTATCAGACGACCGGATTCTCTCTCTCTTTTTATTTCTCACAGGATTGGGGGACTGCTGACTCCTGTTAGCAGGCTCAGAGCTTGGCCTCCCCATACCTTATGGTAAGCCTTACCCTACTCGTTTCTCCTGGAACGTTACCCGCCAATAGGATTACAACCAGGTTCCCGATTACCGCTTGGTGAAGCGGGCGGGATTGGGGCGGATTTACGCCTATAGTCAATCCTCCGTGGCTAGGATTCGACCCCAGTCGAAAACGTTCGCGAGACGCAGGCGAGTATGTTACACAGACTCCAACAGCCCGTCCTCATAAACAAGAGCCAAAAGTGATTCCATGCACCCACTAAACTTCCTGTTTCTGAATGAACAACGGTTTACACACAAACCGTCGTCAGACCAAGTCCATTCTATCCAGCGGTCGACCCAGACACATTCATCAATTTTAATACGATGTTCATTCAAAATGAATATTTTCTCGAATATAAATTAATATTAGTATATATTAGCATATTGTGCATATTTAGGCACTGGTTAGGTTAGTATTTAGATTCTGTTGGCGATTATTGGTACCTGTAGTACGTCGGTGAAGCATTTCAACCCGTCCTCGACTCAAGTCCATTACATCCAGCGGTCGACCCCACAGACACATTCATAAATCTTAACATGCTGTTCATTCAAAACAGCAATTTTTTCAAATATAAATTAATATTATAATATATTACCATATTGTGCATATATAGGTTAGGTTACGTGTTTAGGTTCTGTTGGCGATTATTTGTATTTGTAGTACGTGGGTGAAGCATTTACCAACCCATCCTCGACTCAAGTCCATTACATTCCAGCCCGTCCTCCAAACAAAGATCCAAAAGTGATTCCATGCACCCGCCAAACCCCCTGTTTATGAATGAAAAGCGGTTTACACACGACTCACAACTGCTGACGTTCGAACATATCCGGAACAAGTGCTTCACTGACGAATTTTGTTCGAATCACAACGCTATAAATGCTTCACCCACGTACTACAAATACAAATAATCGCCAACAGAACCTAAACACCTAACCTAACCTAACCTATGCCTATATATACACAATATACCAATATATTATAATATTAATTTATACTTGAGAAAATTCCCGTTTTGAATGAACAGCATGTAAAAATTTATGAATGCGTCTGTGGGGTTGACCGCTGAATGTAATGGACTTGAGTCGAGGACGGGTTGTACATTCAGCGGTCGACCCACAAACGCATTCATAAATTTTAACATGCTGTTCATTCAAAACGGGAATTTTCTCAAGTATAAATTAATATTATAATATATTAGCATATTGTGTATATATAGGCATAGGATAGGTTAGGTCAGGTGTTTAGGTTCTGTTGACGATTATTTGTATTTGTAGTACGTGGGTGAAGCATTTATAGCGTTGTGATTCGAACAAAATTCGTCAGTGAAGCACTTGTTCCGGATATGTTCAAACGCCAGCAGTTGTGAGTCGTGTGTAAACCGCTTTTCATTCATAAACAGGGGGTTTGGCGGGTGCATGGAATCACTTTTGGATCTTTGTTTGGAGGACGGGCTGCATTTACCAACCCGTCCTCGACTCAAGTCCATTACATTCAGCGGTCAACCCCACAGACGCATTCATAAATTTTAACATGCTGTTCATTCAAAACGTGAATTTTCTCAAGTATAAATTAATATTATAATATATTAGCATATTGTGTATAAATAGGCATAGGTTAGGTTAGGTCAGGTGTTTAGGTTCTGCTGGCGATTATTTGTATTTGTAGGACGTGGATGAAGCATTTACAGCTTTGTGGTTCGAACAAAATTCGTCAGTGAAGCACTTGTTCCGGATATGTTCGAACGTCAGCAGTTGTGAGTCGTGTGTAAACCGTTTTTCATTCATAAACAGCTGGGGTTTGGCGGCTGCATGGAATCACTTTGGCCTTAGTTTATGAGGCAGCACCCGCCAAACAAAGACCCAAAGTGATTCCATTCACCCGCCAAACCTCAGCTGTTTATGAATGAATAACTGTTTACACACGACTCACAACTGCTGACGTTCGAACACTTCCGGAACAAGTGCTTCACTGACGAATTTTGTTCGAACCACAGCGCTATAAATGCTTCACCACGTACTACAAATACAAATAATCGCCAACAGAACCTAAACACCTGACCTAACCTATCCTATGACTATATATACACAATATGCCAATATATTATAATATTAATTTATACTTGAGAAAATTCCCGTTTGAATGAACAGCATGTTAAAATTTATGAATGCGTCTGTGGGGTTGGTCGCTGAACAACCCGTCCTCGACTCAAGTCCATTACATCCAGCGGTCAACCCCACAGACGCATTCATAAATTTTACATGCTGTTCATCAAAACGGGAATTTTCTCAAGTATAAATTAATATATAATATATTAGCATATTGTGTATATATAGGCATAGGATAGGTTAGGTTAGGTGTTTAAGTTCTGTTGGCGATTATTTGTATTTGTAGTACGTGGGTGAAGCATTTATAGCGTTGTGGTTCGAACAAAATTCGTCAGTGAAGCACTTGTTCCGGATATGTTCGAATGTCAGTAGTTGTGAGTCGTGTGTAAACCGCTTTTCATTCATAAACAGGGGGTTTGGCGGGTGCATGGAATCACTTTTGGATCTTTGTTTGGAGGACGGGCTGCGCTGAATGTAATGGACTTGAGTCGAGGACGGGTTGAAATGCTTCACCCACGTACCACCTGTGACTGACAAAGCAGGATGACACCACCATCTGGGACGCGAGCGACACACTTAACCAGAGCCAAGCGGTGATTAGTGTGCAATTGGCGGACTGTTCAACTACAAGGAATGTTTCCAGGCTGGTTGTGAGGGGGAGGTGGAACCACTCGCTCCACGCGACCAGCAGCTTACAGATACTCTCTATTGGAACCAAGTCCAGGGCAGTCCTGTCAAGTTTAGACCAGGCCACAGCTGTCCAGTAAGGTTTAGGCCAGTCCACAGCTGTCCAGTAAGGTTTAGGCCAGTCCACAGCTGTCCAGTAAGGTTTAGGTCAGTCCACAGCTGTCCAGTAAGGTTTAGGCCAGTCCACAGCTGTCCAGTAAGGTTTAGGCCAGTCCACAGCTGTCCAGTAAGGTTTAGGCCAGTCCACAACTGTCCAGTAAGGTTTAGGCCAGTCCACAGCTGTCCAGTAAGGTTTAGGTCAGTCCACAGCTGTCCAGTAAGGTTTAGGTCAGTCCACAGCTGTCCAGTAAGGTTTAGGCCAGTCCACAACTGTCCAGTAAGGTTTAGGCCAGTCCACAACTGTCCAGTAAGGTTTAGGCCAGTCCACAACTGTCCAGTAAGGTTTAGGCCAGTCCACAGCTGTCCAGTAAGGTTTAGGCCAGTCCACAGCTGTCCAGTAAGGTTTAGACCAGTCCACAACTGTCCAGTAAGGTTTAGGCCAGTCCACAACTGTCCAGTAAGGTTTAGGCCAGTCCACAACTGTCCAGTAAGGTTTAGGCCAGTCCACAACTGTCCAGTAAAGTTTAGACCAGTCCACAGCTGTCCAGTAAGGTTTAGGCCAGTCCACAGCTGTCCAGTAAGGTTTAGGCCAGTCCACAGCTGTCCAGTAAGGTTTAGGCCAGTCCACAGCTGTCCAGTAAGGTTTAGGCCAGTCCACAGCTGTCCAGTAAGGTTTAGGCCAGTCCACAGCTGTCCAGTAAGGTTTAGGCCAGTCCACAGCTGTTCAGTAAGGTTTAGGCCAGTCCACAACTGTCCAGTAAAGTTTAGACCAGTCCACAGCTGTCCAGTAAGGTTTCGACCAGTCCACAGCTGTCAGTAATGTTTAGGTCAGTCCACAGCTGTCCAGTAAGGTTTAGGCCAGTCCACAGCTGTCCAGTAAGGTTTAGGCCAGTCCACAGCTGTCCAATAAGGTTTAGACCAGTCCACAACTGTCCAGTAAGGTTTAGGTCAGTCCACAGCTGTCTAGTAAGGTTTAGGCCAGTCCACAACTGTCCAGTAAGATTTAGGCCAGTCCACAGCTGTCCAGTAAGGTTTAGGTCAGTCCACAGCTGTCCAGTAAGGTTTAGGTCAGTCCACAGCTGTCCAATAAGGTTTAGACCAGTCCACAACTGTCCAGTAAGGTTTAGGCCAGTCCACAACTGTCCAGTAAGGTTTAGGCCAGTCCACAACTGTCCAGTAAGGTTTAGGCCAGTCCACAACTGTCCAGTAAGGTTTAGGCCAGTCCACAGCTGTCCAGTAAGGTTTAGGCCAGTCCACAGCTGTCCAGTAAGGTTTAGACCAGTCCACAACTGTCCAGTAAGGTTTAGGCCAGTCCACAACTGTCCAGTAAGGTTTAGGCCAGTCCACAACTGTCCAGTAAAGTTTAGACCAGTCCACAGCTGTCCAGTAAGGTTAGGCCAGTCCACAACTGTCCAGTAAGGTTTAGGCCAGTCCACAGCTGTCCAGTAAGGTTTAGGCCAGTCCACAGCTGTCCAGTAAGGTTTAGGCCAGTCCACAGCTGTCCAGTAAGGTTTAGGCCAGTCCACAACTGTCCAGTAAGTTTAGACCAGTCCACAGCTGTCCAGTAAGGTTTCGACCAGTCCACAGCTGTCAGTAATGTTTAGGTCAGTCCACAGCTGTCCATTATAGTTTAGGCCAGTCCACAGCTGTTAGTAAGGTTTAGGCCAGTCCTCAACTGTCCAGCAAGGTTTAGGTCAGTCCACAACTGTCCAGTAAGGTTTAGACCAGTCCACAGCTGTCAGTAAGGTTTAGGTCAGTCCACAGCTGTCCAATAAGGTTTAGGTCAATCCACAGCTGTCCAATAAGGTTTAGGTCAGTCCACAGCTGTCCATAATGGTTTAGGCCAGTCCTCAACTGTCCAGCAAGGTTTAGGTCAGTCCACAACTGTTCAGTAAGGTTTCGGCCAATCCACAGCTGTCCAGTAAGGTTTAGGTCACTCCACAGCTGTCCATAATGGTTTAGGCCAGTCCACAGCTGTCCGGTAAGGTTTAGACCAATCCACAGCTGACCGGTCAAGTCTAAGTCAGTCAGCCAGGCCAGTCACTCACTCCTGCACGACACACGGAAAGAATGTTAATAACTTAATAAGAGGAGTGTTGATGACACAGTTAAGAAGGTCTAGTGGGTGCTGGGGGAGGGTGACAAGGAGGGTGACAAGGAGGTGGAGGGTGACAAGGAGGAGGAGGGTGACAAGGAGGGTGACAAAGAGGGGGGGGAGGGTGACAAGGAGGTGGAGGGTGACAAGGAGGTGGAGGGTGACAAGGAGGAACAAGGAGGGTGACAAGGAGGGTGACAAGGAGGGTGACAAAGAGGAGGAGGCGGGTGTCGGGTCTCAAGGAGGGTTCAGGAGACGCAAGGTGCCCCCCTCCCCCCCCCCCCCGCCTACAGCTTATGTTTCAAGATTGTGGTAATTGCATCTTTCACGGTAATTAATGGTTACTTGTAGTTAATGGCTGGAACGCACGCGCATGCACGAGCGCACGTAGGCACGCACACCCTCATGACCCCCCCTCTCACAGAAGCACGGGGCCTCGCAGCTGAGCTCTGAGCAGCGCTCTGGGGTCCTCGTTATAAGGGCCCGGGTTCGATCCACGGCAGAGGCGGAAACAAATAGGCAAAGTTTTTTTCACCCTGATGCACTTGTTCACCTAACAGTAAATAGGTACTTGGGAGTTAGACAGCTGTTACGAGCTGCGTTCTGGGTGTGTGCGCGCGCGCGTGGGTAAGAAAAATATATGCAGTAGACAAAATTGAGGAAAAATAAAAGTGATTAGAAAGGCGGAGTCCAAGAGCTATAGCTCGATCCTGCAGATATATATAGTAAATACAAATAGTAAATATACTCACATACACACAAAGTTATAACAGGTGATGAAGCCGAGAACGGGTGAGGACAGGTACACAGAGATGACAAAGAGGTGTGTGTGAAGAATTCACCACGAGATTCCAGCAGGTCTTCACAATAGAATGACAAGTCCCTGTACTAAGCGAGGCGGCAATAACCCATGGCAGCCTGGGGAACATGTTGAAATTATAGAAATATGGTCAAGAGGCACCTGTTGGATCTGCACGTGAGAGAGGCTGTTGGCCCGGATGGAATCTCACCATAGGTAGTCAAAGAGTGTGCAGAAGCACTTCCCTTGCCCCTCTCTATGGTATATAGTAAGTCACTGGAAACGAGAGACCTACCAGAAATATGGAAGACGGCTAATGTCACAATATACAAAGAGGACAAGAGGCACTGTACTACAGGCCAGTGTCCCCTAACTGGTATACCATGCAAGGTGATGGAGAAGATCGTGAGGATAAACCTAGTAACACATCTGGAGAGAAGGGACTTCGTGACACTCCACCAACATGGGTTCAGGGAGGGTAAATCTTGCCTTACAGGTTAAATAGAATTCAACAACCAGATGACAAAGATTAAATGAGAAAGAGAAGAGCGGGATGACTTAATTTTCTTGGACTGTTAGAAAGCCTTTGACACAGTACCCCATTAGGGCTGGTACATAAGCTGGAGAAACAGGCAGGAGTAACTGGTAAGATGCTCCAGTGGATAAGGGAGTACGTAAACAATAGGAAGCAGAGAGTTACTGTGAGAGGGTAGACCTCAGAATGGCGTCAAGTCACCAGTGGAGTCCCACAGGGCTCTGTACTCGGACCTATCCTGTTTCTGATATACGTAAATGATCTTCCAGAGGGTATAGACTCATTCCTCTCAATGTTTGCAGATGTTTGTTGAAGTTCTTATTTGTGTTCTTTAAAGGTAATGTCTTCCAACATGATTACCTCCAGATCCTTTACATTGCGTTTCGTTCTACTGTGATTTGACCACGTTTTATACATGATTTCCCTTCTGATATTTTTATTTTTAGCATAACACAGGAGCTGGAACTTGTGTTCAATAAAGCATCATGTTATTTTCTGTGACCCATTGAAAGATCTTATTAGCATCAGTTTGAAGGTTGCTGTGCCAATTATATTATCTACTCGCATACAAATCCTGGTGTAATATACTAAGGACAATACGGTACTTTAGTTTGTGTCCATGTCTATCTATCTACATTTACAAGAGAATGACTGTCTGTCCACAGTAGGANCACAGGCACCCCGCGGCTCCTGATGTCGCTCTCCGTCAGGGAGTTGACCATCAGCATCACCCACACCGGTCGCTTCCTCTCCCAGTTCCTGTCGTGCGAGGAGAACCACTTATAATCCTGATAACACTACTTTACCCTGGAACATGTCTCTCCAAGTAGGAACTCGGGGGAGAGAGTTCCTACCTTGGCAAGTCTCTATCACCATTTTATCTAATTGCTAGTTTTCAATATTTTTATTTTAACATTTAAAAACACGAAAAATAACTTTTGTAGTATTAATATTAAAGTACATACTTGTTTCAATTTTTTTCTCATTATGCCCCGAGGGGCGAGTTTTTTGGCAGCGTCACTCATCCTGTGAGTGGACACACCGCCATAGTGACAGTATTGGGCAGCGCCATTCATCCTGTGAGTGGACACACCGCCATAGTGACAGTATTGGGCAGCGCCATTCATCCTGTGAGTGGACACACCGCCATAGTGACAGTATTGGGCAGCGCCACTCATCCTGTGAGTGGACACACCACCATAGTGACAGTATTGGGCAGCGCCATCATCCTGTGAGTGGACACACCGCCATAGTGACAGTATTGGGCAGCGCCACTCATCCTGTGAGTGGACACACCGCCATAGTGACAGTATTGGGCAGCGCCACTCATGCTGTGAGTGGACACACCACCATAGTGACAGTATTGGGCAGCGCCATTCATCCTGTGAGTGGACACACCGCCACAGTGACAGTATTGGGCAGCGCCACTCATCCTGTGAGTGGACACACCGCCATAGTGACAGTATTGGGCAGCGCCACTCATCCTGTGAGTGGACACACCGCCATAGTGACAGTATTGGGCAGCGCCACTCATGCTGTGAGTGGACACACCACCATAGTAACAGTATTGGGCAGCGCCACTCATCCTGTGAGTGGACACACCGCCATAGTGACAGTATTGGGCAGCGCCACTCATCCTGTGAGTGGACACACCGCCATAGTGACAGTATTGGGCAGCGTCACTCATCCTGTGAGTGGACACACCGCCATAGTGACAGTATTGGGCAGCGTCACTCATCCTGTGAGTGGACACACCGCCATAGTGACAGTATTGGGCAGCGCCACTCATCCTGTGAGTGGGCACACCGCCATAGCAGCATGTACACACTCCCCAATAGGAAGAAAACCCCGCCTAAAGTTCATACAATATATAAGTATAGAAATAGTAATTTGGGCGACGAGTAATCAGGACAAATCCTAATTTCTCCTCTCAAATTGCACCTCTCTGCCAACTTGATAATTGCATCAGCTCAGGAGCTGAAGCACGACTCTGCACATCTCGCCGCGTATATATACAACAACCAATTCACCCGAGGTTTACGGGCTCACCATAGACCGTGCTATATGGACACTTCGTTCTGAGTAGCTAAATCTAAAACCAACAACAGCACCCAAGGCTGGGAGGAGGAACTAACCGGTCGCAACAACTCTTTAAATGCAAACACTTGAACCACGAAACGCCCGGTGATTGAGCGTCCACCACCACCTCCAACTGTCTATCTCAGGATTTAACAGCCCCATTAAATTACTCCCCCCCAAACACTCACTCAAACTGCCATTCCGTTGGGATAAAACGAAGTCTCGTTTGATTAGCTTGGGGGCAGGAGGAGGCCGGCTATCAGCCATGTAACCCTCAACCTACACACAGGTGAACTATAGGTCTTATAGCCACGAGCGAAGGGCCTCATACTGCTTGGCGCAGCTGTCATCATTCTGGCCACGCACTCTACTTGTTGGTGAGGAGTCTTATACTATGTGGTGGTGCCAGGTGTGGCAGGTGTGTGCGTCACCACGTACAGTCATGTGGTGGTGGCAGGTGTGTGTGTCACCACGTACAGTCATGTGGTGGTGTCAGGTGTGTATCACCACGTACAGTCATGTGGTGGTGGCAGGTGTGTATCACCATGTACAGTCATGTGGTGGTGGCTGGTGTGTATCACCATGTACAGTCATATGGTGGTGGCAGGTGTGTATCACCACGTACAGTCATGTGGTGGTGGCAGGTGTGTATCACCATGTACAGTCATGTGGTGGTGGCTGGTGTGTATCACCATGTAAAGTCATGTGGTGGTGTCAGGTGTGTGTCACCACGTACAGTCATGTGGTGGTGGCAGGTGTGTATCACCATGTACAGTCATGTGGTGGTGTCAGGTGTGTGTCACCACGTACAGTCATGTGGTGGTGGCAGGTGTGTATCACCATGTACAGTCATGTGGTGGTGTCAGGTGTGTGTCACCACGTACAGTCATGTGGTGGTGGCAGGTGTGTGTCACCACGTAGTCATGTGGTGGTGGCAGGTGTGTGTGTCACCACGTAGTCATGTGGTGGTGGCAGGTGTGTGTCACCACGTACAGTCATGTGGTGGTGGCAGGTGTGTGTGTCACCACGTAGTCATGTGGTGGTGGCAGGTGTGTGTCACCACGTACAGTCATGTGGTGGTGGCAGGTGTGTGTCACTACGTACAGTCATGTGGTGGTGGCAGGTGTGTGTCACCACGTACAGTCATGTGGTGGTGGCAGGTGTGTATCACCATGTACAGTCATGTGGTGGTGGCAGGTGTGTGTCACCACGTACAGTCATGTGGTGGTGGCAGGTGTGTGTCACCACGTACAGTCATGTGGTGGTGGCAGGTGTGTGTCACCACGTAGTCATGTGGTGGTGGCAGGTGTGTGTGTCACCACGTACAGTCATGTGGTGGTGGCAGGTGTGTGTCACTACGTACAGTCATGTGGTGGTGGCAGGTGTGTCACCACGTACAATCATGTGGTGGTGTCAGGTGTGTATCACCACGTACAGTCATGTGGTGGTGGCAGGTGTGTATCACCATGTACAGTCATGTGGTGGTGGCAGGTGTGTATCACCATGTACAGTCATGTGGTGGTGTCAGGTGTGTGTCACCACGTACAGTCATGTGGTGGTGGCGGCAGGTGTGTGTCACCACGTACAGTCATGTGGTGGTGGCGGCAGGTGTGTGTCACCACGTACAGTCATGTGGTGGTGTCAGGTGTGTGTCACCACGTACAGTCATGTGGTGGTGGCAGGTGTGTGTCACCACGTACAGTCATGTGGTGGTGGCGGCAGGTGTGTGTCACCACGTACAGTCATGAATGAGGGAATAAGAGCACATCTTCACCACTAAAAGACACATCACTCACGGCTCCTCCAGCACATTTCATTCACCTGTGTAACCGCTATACAACCTGATCTTCACTATAAACAACCTTCATTATACGTCTTAGCTATACAACCCGATCTTCACTCTATACGATGTTCACTATACGCGATCTTCATTGTACACATCAGCTATAGAATCACAATGTCCACTATATTCGATATTCACTATAATGACCTTCATATTACACCCTAGCTATACAACATCTTCACTACGGTACAAGTTGTGGGAATGAACGAGCAGATGTGCTGGCTGCTGAAGGCGCTGAAGGAGACCATATTGAATACTTCATACCCAAGACTCTGCTACAAACTAGAGGTATTGTCAGGCAACATCACCGTGACAAGGTAACTGAGGAAAGGAGGATAGAAGCACAAACCAGTGAATCTGTACGATGGTACAACATGGTTGCAGCTGGCAATCCCAATCATTATGGCCGAAGAGGAGGTGCCGTGGGAGAGAATCAGTAATAGCGAGAATCCGTCTTGGATACAAATATTCATGGAGATTCGGAATGGAAACAACAGTTGTGCAGCGGAGAATCTTCCTTGTTTAATATTATTTGATACCATTCTCGTCTCCTTTCCAAAGAAAAAATTTGATAGCTCTGAGACGGTCCCAATAATTTAGATGTTTTATCGTGTCTATGCGTGGCGTATATGTTCTCTGTATTCCTTCTAATTCAGAGATCTTTCTTGCTCTGAAAGGGGAAGTGAGTACCGAGCAGTACTCAAGACGGGACAACACCTGTGATTTAAACAGTATTACCATTGCTGTGGGGTCTCTGGATGTGAACGTTCTCATAATCTATCCCATCATGTTCCTGGCCGCCGCTATATTTGCTCGGTGATGTTCACTAAATGTCAGGTCGTCAGTCATCATTATTCCCAGGTCTTTTACATGTTGCTTTCCATCTATGAATAGGTCTGATTGTGTCCTGTACCCTGTGTTTTGTTTAACTTCCTCGTTTCCACCATACCCAAGTACCTGGTCTGGAATATTTTCCACCAACATTATAGCATAATGTGTTTTAGTAATGGTCTGTGAAAGCACATGGTCCAGGCATAGCTACTTACAGAGCAAGTCAAGCTCTCTCGAGACAGAGATTGTCAAGTCAGCATATTACGATCATTTTGTGAATACCTCAAAAGGCCTCCATAAATGAATCCGTATCACATTCCACACATGTGAACGTATCACATGAATCCGTATCAGATACTCCAGGAAGTTCAAGCTGCTTAATTGCAACCGTTTAACAACCGTGGACTGGATTGGTGGTGTCAACTGCACGTACAATGTGCCTAATAAGCAAGACACTCTGTTTAATGCGAAATAAGGGTGTGTCTTGCCAAGAAAAGTATGAGGATTAGTGGATACACCGATGCCCCAGCAGCGACGCCACACACCCTTCCACACTGTATATACAAATTCTGCCGCTACACAAGGACCGACTTAACAAATTCACAAAGACCTGAAAGTTGTAGCATTAAATATTATGATAGATATCGTGAGGAGACATTCACATATGGGGATTAATGAACAAGAACCCGCAATGTGATGTTATAGTGGCCGAATACGCCTGGGATATAGACGTATCTGGCAGCTTTCTCAAACCCAATGTCGAGTACACAATGTGTCAACTTTGTGAAAGAGAAAACATGCACTCTCTTGACATTATATTGTAGATGTCCCATATTGACTGACTTTCGCCCTCCTGGGCTAGGTATGCTGAACTGTGTAATTACTATATGAGTACTGGAACACTTGATGATATATTGGACTTGTACCCAAGATTGACCATGTAATGTATCAATTATACAATGTATGTATGTGATGTAACTATATAACCTGAGATGTGAAAGCACCTTAATCACCTTCAGTGATTAAGTGCTTAATTGCACACTAGTTTCTTTATCAGCTATCTCACCCTGTCAGAGTAAAAGAGACAAATGTATGAGAATGTATGTGTGTGTATATATGTATGCATATATGTATTTGAACGTATATGTGTGCGTGTGTGTGTATGTATATGTATGTGTATAAAGTATATATGAAGCTGATC
>WNGS01009202.1:795582-813275 GCA_020271785.1 Procambarus virginalis
GAAAATGCAAGATTGAACCAGTGAAGAGCACATAGCCATTTCCTACTGTATAACATATATGGACGATGTAGTGTACTTAAAGCAGACCTGCTACCGAAACCTACAGGTAACACAGGTATGTTACCTGGTTGATACCTGGTTGATGGGGTTCTGGGAGTTCTTCTACTCCCCAAGCCCGGCCCGAGGCCAGGCTTGACTTGTGAGAGTTTGGTCCACTAGGCTGTTGCTTGGAGCGACCCGCAGGCCCACATACCCACCACAGCCCGGCTGGTCCGGAACTCCTTGGAGGAATAAATCTAGTTTCCTCTTGAAGATGTCCACGGTTGTTCCGGCAATATTTCTTATGCTTGCTGGGAGGGTGTTGAACAACCGCGGACCTCTGATGTTTATACAGTGTTCTCTGATTGTGCCTATGGCACCCCTGCTCTTCACTGGTTCTATTCTGCATTTTCTTCCATATCGTTCACTCCAGTACGTTGTTATTTTACTGTGTAGATTTGGGACCTGGCCCTCCAGTATCTTCCAGGTGTATATTATTTGATATCTCTCTCGTCTTCTTTCTAGTGAGTACATTTGGAGAGCTTTGAGACGATCCCAATAATTTAGGTGCTTTATCGCGTCTATACGTGCTGTATATGTTCTCTGTATTCCCTCTATTTCAGCAATCTCTCCTGCTCTGAAGGGGGAAGTGAGTACTGAACAGTACTCAAGACGGGACAGCACAAGTGACTTGAAGAGTACAAGCATTGTGATGGGATCCCTGGATTTGAAAGTTCTCGTAATCCATCCTATCATTTTTCTGGCTGTCGCAATATTTGCTTGGTTATGCTCCCTAAACGTTAGGTCGTCAGACATCATTATTCCCAAATCCTTTACATGTTGTTTTCCTACTATGGGCACATTTGATTGTGTTTTGTACCCTGTATTATGTTTAAGGTCCTCATTCTTACCGTACCTGAGTACCTGAAATTTGTCACTGTTAAACATCATATTATTTTCTGATGCCCAGTCGAAAACTTTATTAATATCAGCTTGAAGTTTTTCAATGTCTTCAGCCGAGGTAATTTTCATACTGATTTTTGTGTCGTCTGCAAAGGATGATACGAAGCTGTGACTTGTATTTTTGTCTATATCTGATATAAGAATAAGGAAAAGCAGCGGTGCAAGGACTGTACCCTGAGGTACAGAGCTTTTAACTGCACTTGGACTAGATTTTATATGGTTGACCGTTACTCGCTGAGTCCTATTTGACAGAAAACTGAGTATCCAGCGTCCTACTTTACCGGTTATTCCCATTGACTTCATTTTGTGTGCTATCACGCCATGGTCACATTTGTCGAAAGCCTTTGCGAAGTCCGTGTATATCACATCAGCATTCTGTTTTTCTTCTAATGCCTCAGTGACTTTATCGTAGTGCTCAAGTAGCTGTGAGAGGCACGATCTTCCCGCTCGAAATCCATGTTGGCCTGGGTTGTGAAGGTCATTGGTCTCCATGAAATTGGTGACCTGACTCCTAATCACTCTCTCAAATACTTTTATTATGTGCGATGTTAGTGCAACTGGTCTATAATTCTTTGCCAATGCTTTGCTCCCTCCCTTGTGTAGAGGGGCTATGTCTGCTACTTTAAGTGCATCTGGTATCTCCCCCGTGTCCAAGCTCTTCCTCCACACTATACTGAGTGCCTGTGCTACCGGCACTTTGCATTTCTTTATAAATATTGAATTCCATGAGTCTGGACCTGGGGCCGAGTGCATGGGCATGTTTTCAATTTCTCTTTCAAAATTTAGTGCGCTCGTGTTGATATCAGTTATATTTACAGGGGTTTGGATATCCCGCATAAAGAAATTGTCTGGATCTTCTACTTTCATGTTGTTTATTGGAGTGCTAAACATGTCCTCATACTGCTTTTTTAGGATTTCACTAATTTCTTTGTCATCCTCCGTGTATGAACCTTCACTTGTACGAATAGGTCCAATACTGGCAGTAGTTTTTGCTTTTGATTTCGCATATGTGAAGAAGTATTTTGGATTTTTCTTTATTTCCTGAATTGCTTTCTGTTCTAACTGCCTTTCTTCAGTTTCATATGAGTGTTTCAATTTCCGCTCGATTTCTTCAATCTCCCTATTTAAATTATTCCTTCTTTGACGGGAAATTCGTGTCTGCATGTTATGTATGGGTGACTTTTATGCTCGTCACACTGCTCTTGGTGATGTTCAGTGTAACACTAATGGAAGGGTCTTCTTGAAATACCTTACTGATCATAATATTACTGTGTATGATACTGATAAACAGACCCATTTATTGGGAGGTAGGCTGGATTATGTGATTGGATACAGCCTAGTAGATAGTAACGTTAACGTTAAGCTCATCCCAGAACTAGTAAGTGATCATTTTGCAATATATTGTGAATACACTGTGGCGGATATTAGGTCCAATCCTCATCCTAGAGTTAAAATTAACATTCCAGACAATCTTAAACAGCACTTTAAGGCTTATGTACATAAGTGGTACACTGGGTATACACCTGTATCAGTGGACCACTTTTACAATGATCTTGTCAGTATCATCACTGGTTATTATGATACCTGGGTTAAATCAAGGAAAAAAAAGAACACTCGTTCTTCCCCATGGACAGAGGATCCTATTATCATTGCAGAGCGAGCTAAAGTGCTTCAGCTTGCTGACTCTTATAAACGAGACAAAACAGCTGACAATTTACTCGCATTCCTTAATGCCAACAGAGATTTTCGCGAGCTTAAGGGCCAAGTTAAGAACACATATTGGGAACAATTCCTACAAGGTATCAATAGAACTACAACATTATCAGAAATGTGGAACAAAATTAAAAACATTACCAAACCTTCAGCCCCAGTTCAGCTTCATCATACTCCTGCAGAATATGCTGACATGCTCCTAGCTGAATGGTCTAGTGTCTCACAAATTTCTTCCTTACCCCCAGATATACAACAGCATTTAAGACACACCAACATTAACAGAAACTTTAATATTGAAATAGCACGCTCCTCGCCAGATTTAACAGATCAGTTTGCTATAACCCCCTTTGAATTAACATCAGCATTAGGAAAACCTAAGCAAACTGCCCCTGGTGAGGATGGTATAACTTATAACATTTTGAGCTTACTGAATGATGTCCCTAGCCACCCGCTGCTTGACCTCTATCAAATGAGTCTCTCACAAGGTATCTTGCCAACGAAATGGACACAAAGTCTCATAATACCAATTCCTAAACCTAACTCTCAAAAATTCAGACCCATTTCCCTTACATCTTGCATGTGTAAAGTCTTGGAGAGAATTGTTCTCAATCGTGTAATGTTTCAGGTCAAAGAAAAACTGGCCCCAAACCTATATGGGTTCATGCCCAAGTGTAGCACACAAACATGCTTTGCTGAATATTTTGTAAACTCCCAGGATGGGACACAGGCAGCCTTTATTGACCTAAAGTCAGCTTTCGATGTAGCGAATGGCGAAATAATATTAGAGCAACTTGCTGAATTTGGAATCAAAGGTAATCTTCTGAGTTGGATAAAGAGCTACCTATCCAACAGGCGTGCTAGTGTCCTATTTAAAGGAGTTAAAAGTACAAGGACAGATGCATTCGAACTAGGCACACCTCAAGGTGGTGTCCTAAGCCCTATGCTCTTCAATATACTTATGCACAAACTTATCCATGACATACCTGTATAACTTACTGAAACTGTTAGATGTTATGCTGATGATATTTGTATTATGGCACACAGTAAACCAAGACTACAAGTGTTACTTGATGCATTCTCCAAGAAAGTAGTAGAATGTGGCCTCATAATATCTGTTGATAAAACAAGGGTTCTTATTCCCCATTCTCTTCATGTTAATTATACTATTAATGGAGTGCCCGTGGAGACTTGCGAGTCTTATAAATATCTTGGAGTCGAGGTTAATGATGCAAATCTCGTCAGCAACCTGCGCAAAAAACTAGTTGAGCGTCTTAAACCTCTCAAAACTCTGGTTGGCAAAGGATTTGGCATTAACATAAAATATGCCCGTAGTTTCTATATTGCATTTATACGATCTGTTGTTGATTATTATGCCTTGCATCTTCTTAATTTTTCTCCTAAACAATTACAAGGCCTAGATGTAGTACAGAATGATGCCATGCGCATCATCCTGGGTTGTCCTAGAACTGTCAGAATTGTTAACATGAGAAAGGAACTAAACTTACCTTCCATTTACGAAAGAATAGTTCTACTTAGTACTATGTTTTGCGCCAAAACTTTGAAAAATAATGGTCCCCCAGCTCTATTCAAATTAAATTGAGATCCATTCTAAACAATTCTGACTGTTCTCTCAATCCGCCGCAAAAAGCTCCCTACAGTGTGTGGCTCAGTTGTTGTGCCTATAATCTTCAGAAACTGAATGTGTCTCTTAACCCTGATAAAACTGTTCACTATATTCCCCTTGGAAAGATGTGGAGGTCTCTCTGCATTATACCCCCATCAGTGTAAAACAAATGTATAACACTGACATTTTGAGATGTATAACATTAGAAGCTATTGACAGTCATCTTCAAATTCTCAAACCGACTGAATCCTATGCCTTTACTGATGGCTCTGTGCAGTTAGGCACTGGTAGAACAGGTTGTGCATGTGCAGTGTATAAAGGGAATGAAATGATCATGTCTAGTACACAGAGATTGAACAACTGGGCTAGCACGACACAGACCGAGCTATTGGGCATTTATCTAGCCACTGAATACCTTAAGCTCAATGGTGGTGGAGTTATTTTCTGTGACTCTAAAAGTGCTCTGCAGTCCTTAAATAACCCATCACAATGTATGTCGGAAGTAGCTTGTAATATTAAATGGAATGTAATTTTTGCCAATGATAATAACTCTTGTATAAAATTTGTGTGGATCCCATCCCATGTTGGAGTTGGAAAACATGACTTCGTAGATCGATTGGCCAATGAGGCTTGCAGGAAAGAAAACATTGATTATGACTTTGGACTATCTAATGCAGTTATTAGAAACATACAAATTAAAGAAATTAATTCAGATTTAGAAGAACTAAGAAATGCCCAGAGACCTGAAAGCTGCAGTATTAAAAGTTATGACAAGTTTTGTAATAATAGGTATTTGTATGGTCAGCACAGTAACCGAACCAGGCAATGTGATGTAGTCATTGCGCGAATTCGCCTTGGCTATAGACACATCTGGCAGGTTAGTGAGGCTGAGCCACTACCAGAATACTCAGATTGTAAACTCTGTGATAAACCTTTAATGCATTCACTAGAACACTACATTGATGAATGTGAAACCGTAAAGGACTTTAGACCTCCTGGCCTCTTGTACCACCAACTGTGTAACTATTTTATTGACTCAGGTGTTCTGGACGACATCCTAACAATTTACCCAAAATTTGCTTGTAAATTTTAAAGAATGAAGAACAATTTTTATCTATATTACTTCTAAGCTGCATCACTTATGAACCCATCCCTGCCCTTGTGTGGCAGTGCACAATAGAAAGTTGTTTTCACATATTCATATATTAAAACATTGATTGTAACCGTGATATATATGTGCTTCAGCCTACAATTTAGACCTATTGTCTTATGTATGACCCTCTGTCCTGCGTGACAGTGAATACTAGCATTATCCTCACCGTAATCAGACTATCAAAATCCTCAGATTAGGCAAAATTGTAATTAATTTTGTCAATAAAGATGTTAATAATAAGTAAGAGCAGAGGTGCCATAGGCACAATCAGAAAGCACTGTATAAACATCAGAGGTCCACGGTTGTTCAACGTCCTCCCAGCGACTATAAGAAATATTGCCGGAACAACCGTGGACATCTTCAAGAGAAAACTGGACTGTTTTCTAAGAGAAGTTTCGGACCAGCCGAGCTGTGGTGGGTATGTGGGCCTGCGGGCCGCTCCAAGCAACAGCCTGGTGGACCAAACTCTCACAAGTCAAGCCTGGCCTCGGGCCGGGCTTGGGGAGTAGAAGAACTCCCAGAACCCCATCAACAAAGTATTAAACAATGACGTTGTAAACCATGGCGTTGTAAACCACGGCGGAGTAAACCACGGCGTTGTAAACCATGGCGTTCTAAACCACGGCGGTGTAAACCCCCTGCTTTGTAAACCAAGGCGTTGTAAACCATGGCGTTGTAAACCACGGTGTTGTAAACCATGGCGTTGTAAACCAAGGCATTGTAAACCATGAAGTTCTATACCATCACGTTGTAAACCAGGCGCTGTAGACCATGGCGTTGTAAACCACAGCGTTGTAAACCATGGTGATGTAAACCACGGCGTAAACCATCACGTTGTAAACCACGGCGTTGTAAACCAAGGCGTTGTAAACAAGGGCGTTGTAAACCAGGGCGTCGTAAACCAAGGTGTTGTAAACCAAGGCATTGTAAAAGAAGGCGTGGTAAACCATCACGTTGTAAACCAAGACGTTGTAAAAGAAGTTGTAAACCATGACATTGTAAACCAAGTGGTTGTAAACCATTGGGTTGTAAAAGGCGTTGTAAACCATGGCATTGTAAACAATGGCGTTGTAAAAGAAGGCATTGTAAACCATGGCGTTGTAAACCAAGGCGTTGTAAACTAAGGCGTTGTTAACCAAGGCGTTGTAAAAGAAGGCGTGGTAAACCATCACGTTGTAAACCAAGACGTTGTAAAAGGAGTTGTAAACCATGACATTGTAAACCAAGTGGTTGTAAACCATTGGGTTGTAAAAGGCGTTGTAAACCATGGCATTGTAAACAATGGCGTTGTAAAAGAAGGCATTGTAAACCATGGCGTTGTAAACCAAGGCGTTGTAAACTAAGGCGTTGTTAACCAAGGCGTTGTAAAAGAAGGCGTGGTAAACCATCACGTTGTAAACCAAGACGTTGTAAAAGGAGTTGTAAACCATGACATTGTAAACCAAGGGGTTGTAAATCATTGGGTTGTAAAAGGCGTTGTAAACCATGGCATTGTAAACCAAAGCATTGTAAAAGAAGGCATTGTAAACCATGGTGTTGAAAACCATGGCGTTGTAAACCAATGCATTGTAAACCATTGCGTTGTAAACCATGGCATTGTAAACCATGGCGTTGTAAACCATGTGGTTGTAAACCATGAGGTTGTAAACCAAACAGCCTGCCACACCTGGGTGTGCTCTCAGCCAGCCTGCCACACCTGGGTGTGCTCCCAGCCAGACTGCCACACCTGGGTGTGCTCCCAGCCAGCCAGCCACACCTGGGTGTGCTCTCAGCCAGCCAGCCACACCTGGGTGTGCTCCCAGCCAGCCAGCCACACCTGGGTGTGGTCCCAGCCAGCCAGCCACACCTGGGTGTGCTCTCAGCCAGCCAGCCACACCTGGGTGTGCTCCCAGCCAGCCAGCCACACCTGGGTGTGCTCCCAGCCAGCCAGCCACACCTGGGTGTGCTCCCAGCCAGCCAGCCACACCTGGGTATCCTCTCAGCCAGCCAGCCACACCTGGGTGTGCCCTCAGCCAGCCAGCCACACCTGGGTGTGCTCCCAGCCAGCCAGCCACACCTGGGTGTCCTCTCAGCCAGCCTGCCACACCTGGGTGTGCTCCCAGCCAGCCAGCCACACCTGGGTGTGCTCCCAGCCAGCCTGCCACACCTGGGTGTGCTCCCAGCCAGCCAGCCACACCTGGGTGTGTCCTCAGTTAGCCAGCCACACCTGGGTGTGCTCCCAGCCAGCCTGCCACACCTGGGTGTGCTCTCAGCCAGCCAGCCACACCTGGGTGTGCTCCTAGCCAGCCTGCCACACCTGGGTGTGTCCTCAGCCAGCCTGCCACACCTGGGTGTGCTCCCAGCCAGCCTGCCACACCTGGGTGTGCTCCCAGCCAGCCTGCCACACCTGGGTGTGCTCCCAGCCAGCCACACCTGGGTGTGCCCTCAGCCAGCCTGCCACACCTGGGTGTGCTCCCAGCCAGCCAGCCACACCTGGGTGTGCTCCCAGCCAGCCTGCCACACCTGGGTGTGCTCCCAGCCAGCCTGCCACACCTGGGTGTGCTCTCAGCCAGCCTGCCACACCTGGGTGTGCTCCCAGCCAGCCAGCCACACCTGGGTGTGCTCCCAGCCAGCCAGCCACACCTGGGTGTGCTCCCAGCCAGCCAGCCACACCTGGGTGTGCTCCCAGCCAGCCAGCCACACCTGGGTGTGCTCCCAGCCAGCCAGCCACACCTGGGTGTGCTCCCAGCCAGCCTGCCACACCTGGGTGTGCTCTCAGCCAGCCTGCCACACCTGGGTGTGCTCCCAGCCAGCCACACCTGGGTGTGCTCCCAGCCAGCCACACGTGGGTGTGCTCCCAGCCAGCCACACCTGGGTGTGCTCCCAGCCAGCCAGCCACACGTGGGTGTGCTCCCAGCCAGCCAGCCACACCTGGGTGTGTTCCCAGCCAGCCAGCCACACCTGGGTGTGCTTCCAGCCAGCCAGCCACACGTGGGTGTGCTCCCAGCCAGCCAGCCACACCTGGGTGTGCTCCCAGCCAGCCTGCCACACCTGGGTGTGCTCACAGCCACACCTGGGTGTGCTCCCAGCCAGCCAGCCACACCTGGGTGTGCTCCCAGCCAGCCAGCCACACCTGGGTGTGCTCCCAGCCAGCCTGCCACACCTGGGTGTGCTCACAGCCAGCCTGCCACACCTGGGTGTGCTCACAGCCACCAACACAGAAGACAAGCCAGTGAGAGGAGGCAGGCAAGAGCTGGGGAGGTTAACGTAAGTTAATTACCGCTGGCCAGACGGGGTCAGCTGATAGTGTCGAGGCCAGGCTCGTGCACGCACGCACGCACAGTGCAACGATGTTTGAGTATCTGGTTGAAGTTGGGTTAACGTACTCAAGGAAGAGACCAGAAAACAAAAGACTGACATTCCAAAAAGGAAACTAGGAGGAGATAAGAAAATTCCTAACATATATATAACTTGGGACGCAGAGCTCAGAGGGGAAGACGGCCCAAGACATGATGGATGTAACAGTGCTAGTATTTTGCACTCTTTCATGTATAATTGTGAGTTGTAATTGTGGGTGGGTGTATGCGTGTGTGCGTGTTAGTGAGGAGCGAGATGGTACAAGTAAGGTGTTGACTAGCTTCAATCTGGTGACATGTTAGTACTTAGTAAATGTCAGCAGATTGGTAAGGGCTAGCCTGGCCTGTCCCAGTCCTTATTAGGACTTGAGGAAGAGAACACAGCTTCACAGCTTCTGGCTGGTAGATTCAGTTAGAGACCAGCTTGCATAGAGGGAAGGTGACCACCCAGCTTTCCCCGATTTTCACCCTGGTGGGTGCCAGTCACCATGAGGGTGCCTCCATCTGAGTTGAGAAGGTGAGAGTTCAGTTATACGTTGTCTTAAACCAGAAGTGTGTCTTAGTGGTGACGAGTGTACTCTGAACCAGGAACCAGGAGTATGGTTCAGGATGTTGAGGATTGGTAGATGTCTTGGCTTGATTAATTCAGTGTTAAATTGTAAGAACTAGTATTCAATTGCTGGAAATTGAAGTATTTGATTCAATAAATGTCTATGTGTAGGATAACAATCATGAGTTTTGTTCAATTCCTTCTTTTTGAATCATTGTCCCCTAAAGTAAGAGTTAAGCCTAGAAATAACTAGATGAACAAGTGAGAGATAACTAGATGGAAAACTCGAGTAGAGATAAAGTGAGAAAACGAGAGTGAGGCGTGAGAGAGCAGTGAGTGAGTAGGGAAGCGGCTCAGAGGCGCACCTCCCTCATTCAGGTGGCGGGCTTATATGAGAATATGTAAAGTAAAATTAACATCAGTCTAACATCACAAAATAACAGTCAGTCTAGTCTGCTTACTCCTTATCCCTCCTACTTACTCTCTTCTTCTTTCCTTCTCCTCCGACCTCCCCTCTTCCCATACGCCCCTCGTTTTCTGTTGCCAGACGGACGAGTTCCCCCTCAACCTTATCCATGTTTGTCCCCTCTCTTCTCTTCCCTCCTCCTTTATTTTTTGCTTTACTTCTCACCATCACAGATTAGATTGAAAAACCTGGTGTTACATGGAATACATCACGCAGAAGTGTAAGGAGGCCCAACTGATGAATGTCATACCTGAGGCACACAGATTAACATTCACAGAAAAGCAACCAGTGGACTGTGGACTATGAAAAAACACTGGATAATGACCAAAACTCAGGAACAGGTAGTTTAGAGAACCACAGCAGTAGTGTGGAGAGAGAGAGAGGGTATTGTGGTACATAACAACAGCAATATTGCAGAGCCAGGTAATATAATCAATGAGAGCAACTGTGAGAAAAAATGCGTAAACGAAGAAATGGGAACAAAAAAAACGGAGATGGCTCCAATAAAGAGGCGGCCAAGACAGACACAGGTATAAATAACCTGGAAAAAAAAATAAAAACTGAAAATATTTGCAAATTCTATGCACAAGGAATATGTAAATATGGGAAAATGGCGCAAAATGCACTTTTCTGCATCCTCGAAAATGCAGAACATGTTGGCAAGGGGTATATGCCGTTTTGGAACACAGTGCATATACTTCCACCCTAAACTATGTAAATTTTCAAAAAGTGAAAAAAAAGTTACAATCTTCACTGCCCGGAATTCCAGGTGAGAGGTACACAGCGTTATAGACGGGAAGACCAATATGACACTACTGGAAATTTGTTTACAAGCAGGAAGAAACAGTAGAACATATAAGAGAGAGAGGAACAGGCAGATAGAACGACTGCAAGATTACGGAGGGGGGGGGGGGGAAGATACCCACAAGACGGGAATACAAGTCATCAACAAGCACACAGGTACTACACCACACAACACGCACTGCTACCAACACTGGACGAACCACTACCAAAACAATACACCCTGGACCTGGGTGGAGAGGGGAGAGAACTACCAAAGCCTATCAGAAGTGACACGCAATGTGGGAAATCATTCATATTTGCAAACTACAAGGCCTAAAGTCAAAATCAAGAAATAAAGTTAAGTTCATAATTGGCGTTCTAATAGAATCTAACTCAATATTTGTTGTATTTACAGATTCCCACACGAAAGACTACATGGATAGTGAAATATGGATATCAAATTATAATCTATATAGATGGGAAAGAGTAATTAGGTGATGTGGAGGAGCAGGTCTGTATATTAAAGAGAAACTGGCATGCACAGAGCTCCTGATCTCGAATAATGAGGTGGTAGAGGTACTTGGAATCAATGTAGAAAATATAAAACTAATTATTATTCTAATATACAAACCGCCAGATGCAACAGTTGAGAAATTCATTGAGCAGATACACAAAATAGAGAATATCCTTGATAACCTAGCAAACCCAGTACCAGATATTATCTTCCTTGGAGACTTCAATCTATCCAGTTTAAAAGAGAGAATAGTAAACAATAGCATTATAGCAGGAGGTCCACGGTTGTTCAACATGCTCCCAGGATTATAAGAAATATTGCCGGGACAACCGTGGACATCTTCAAGAGAAAACTAGATAGTTTTCTTCAAGGAGTGCCGGATCAACCGGGCTGTGGTGGATATGTGGGTATGTGGGCCGCTCCAAGCAACAGCCTGATGGACCAAGCTGTCAAGCCTGGCTTCGGACTGGGCTTGGGGAGTAGATCAACTCCCAGGACCCCACCAAGCAGGTATCTAAATTGTTGCACAGCCATATCAGAAGGAAACGGGTAATGAAACTGAGGATAGGGGCAGACAGGTTCGTTACAAACGACAAAGAAGTGTGTGAGGCACTCAATTAGAAATTCCAGGGGGTCTTCACATTAGAGCAAGAAGTAGTCCCAGAGATAAGAGAGGGAATATCTAACCAGACACCACTAGAGGAGTTTGTGATTACCAGTGGGTAGGTGAGGAAGCACTTGTTAGAGTTGGATGAGACAAAAGTTTTAGGCGTGGACGGAATCTCACCATAGATACTAAAATCAGGAGCAGAAGCAATGTGCCTGCCACTCTCCATGGTGTTTAACAAATCACTGGTATCAGGTGACCTGCCAAAAATTTGAAAGATGGCTAATGTAGTCTCGATATACAAGAAGGGGGACGCAGGAGGCACCGAACGGTGCCAGTGGCCAGTTAGGGCCAGTGTCCCTAACTTGCATATCATGCAAGATGATGATGAAGATTACGTGAAAACAAATTAGTAGAATATCTGGAGCAAAAGAACTTTATCGTCAGCATGGGTTCAGGAATGGCAGATCTTGCCTCACAGGATTAATTGAATTCTATGACCAGGTGACAAAAATCAGGCTAGAAAGAGCAAGGTAGGCAGACTACACATTTCTAGATTGCCAGAAAGCCGTTGACACAGTACCCCTGCTTGATGAGGTTCTGGAAGTTCTTCTACTCCCCTAAGCCCGGCCCGAGGCCAGGCGTGACTTGTGAGAGCTTGGTTCAACAGGCTGTTGCTTGGAACGGCCCGCAGGCCCACATGTCCACCACAGCCCGGTTGGTCCGGCACTCCTTGAAGAAAACTATTTAGCTTTCTCTTGAAGATGTCCACGGTTGATCCGATAATATTTCTTATACTCCCTGGGAGCATGTTGAACAACCGCGGACCTCTGATGTTATTCAGTGTTCCCTGATTGTGCCTATGACACTTCTACTCTTCACTGGATCTATTCTGCATTTTCTTCCATATCGTTCACTCCAATATATTGTTTTTTACTTTGTAGATCTGGGACCTGGCCCTCCAGTATTTTCCACGTATATATTATTTGATATCTCTCTCGTCTCCTTTCCAGTGAGTACATTTGGAGAGCTTTGAGGCGATCCCAATAACCCCATAGGAGACTTGTGCACAAGCTGGAGAGGCAGGCAGGAGTAATAGAGAAGATACTCCATTGGATAAGGGAGTACCTCAGCAGCAAAAAACCGAGTCGCCATGAGGGATGTGAGTGACCAGGCATCACTAGTGGAGTTCCACGGGTTCAGTCCTTGGATCTATCCTGTTTCTGATACATGTAAATCATCTCCCAGAAGGAATAGATTCGTTCCTCTCAATGTTTGCTAATGATGCAAATATTATGAGGAGGATTAAGACAGAGGAAGATAGTATGAGGCTGCGAGATGACCTGGACAAACTGAAGGAATGGTCCAACAAATGGCTACTAAAAGTTCAACCCAAGTAAATGTAAGATAATGAAACTAGGTGGAGAGAACAGGAGGCCAGACACAGAATACCGAATGGGAGATGAAGTCCTCCAAGAAATGAACGAAAAGATCTAAGAGTTGATATTACATCAAACCTGTCTCCTGAAGCCCACATCAAAAGATCATCATCGGCGTATGCAAGGCTGGCTAACATCAGAACTGCCTTCAGAAATCTATGTAAGAAATCATACAGAGCCTTATATACCACATATGTAAGTATGTAAGACCAATCTTGGAGTATGCGGCCCTAGCATGGAGTCCATATCATGTCAAGCACAAGACAAAACTGGAGAAAGTTCAGAGGCATGCCACTAGACTAGGCTCAAAACTAAGAGGCATGAGTTACAAGGATAGGCTACGTGAATTGTACCTCACGTCGCTGGAAGACAGAAGAGCTCGGGGAGATATGACCACCACATACAACATTCTTAGGTGAATTGACAGGGTAGACAAGGATGGATTATTTAACACGGGTGGCACACGCACAAGGAGACACAAGTGGAAGCTGAGTGCCCAAATGAGCCACAGAGACATTAGAAAGAACATTTTCAGTGTCAGAGTAGTTAGTAAATGGAATGCATTAGGAAGTGATGTGGTGGAGGCTGACTCCATACACAGTTTCAAGTGTATATATGATAGAGCCCAATAGGCCCAGGAACCTATACACCAGTTGATTGACAGTTGAGAGGCGGGACCAAAGAGCCAGAGCTCAACCCCCGCAAGCACAACTAGGTGAGTACACGGTGATGACTGCCAGAGCACGCGGGATCTCGCCACACACCAAAACGTGTTTGGCCAAATCCGTAAAGCGCGCCGCGATCTTTTGAGATCATCGGTAAAGCCTCGCACATCACGGAAGCAAAAACAAATGAATGCCGCGAGTAAACACGGAGGTGCAGATGCCTTATGTTTACACGGATCACGGGCTCCACTGCACCTCCTCCAAACACCAAGAACCTCACAGTTAGTCCACTGATAACGCAAACATTTATAACGCAAACATTTGTATTTGCCAAACAATTCATTAGAGAAAACGTCCAGAAAAATGGCATACTGACAAGGAGCCTAACAGCTGGGTGGACAGCGCTTCGGATTCGTAGTCCTAAAGTTCCGGGTTCGATCCCCGGTGAAGGCGGAGACAAATGGGCAAAATGTTTCTTTCACCCTGATGCTCCTGTTACCTAGCAGTAAATAGGTACCTGGGAGTTAGACAGCTGCTACGGGCTGCTTCCAAGGGGATGTGTAACAAAAAGGAGGCCTGGTCGAGGACCGGGCCGCGGGGACGCTAAGCTCCGAAATCATCTGAAGATAACCTACCCGTGTAATAAAGGAAATACAGATTTGCGTGTAAAGATAAGATAGCGGAGACGTGCATCTTTAAATAAAGACGAATTGACTTGGATTGGATACAGAAAGGTAATTAACACGATCGGTGGCATTTGAGGGTAGATGACACGGTGATTGACAGGGAAAGCCGTCACTGATCTCAATGACTTCTTAACAGGCCAAAGCTTGTACTCTTAATCAAGGCTAGCTCGCTCACCTCTCTGGATTTCACTTGTATGGAAGAAAAGCAAAAATTGATTTGTGATGAGCTTGAGGAAAAGAACCCAGGAAATCTGAGAACCTTTGGAGACGGTTGAGAACCCTAGCATGGAGTCCATATCATGTCAAGCACAAGACAAAACTGGAGAAAGTCAGAGGCATGCCACTAGACTAGGCTCAAAACTAAGAGGCATGAGTTACAAGGATAGGCTACGTGAATTGTACCTCACGTCGCTGGAAGACAGAAGAGAACCCCCATCAAGCAGGTATCAAGCGAGAGAGAGAGAGAGATAAGACGTATTCTTAGGTGAAGCTTACAAGATGCCTGTCACTACTAGGCAAGTTGGTGCGGTAAACTGTATACAGGGCGTCTGCGAGGGGTGCAGCCCCCGTCCACTCCTGTATACCTAGAATACACTTATCTTCACATGATTTATTAACCTTTTACATGTCAACTTTTGAAACCTGTACATCTTTCCTCGATCATAGCGGCTTAGTCTGGATTCATTAAACTGTTGAGGATTTTACAAATTAGGAACCCAAGGTTATTATTGTTACAGACAACCTCGTCACGCTTCGGGCTCTTAAAACTGTTCAGTAAATACCAACAACGCCGCCGTGATTCAGGAAAGATGGACTGGTTTCGTAAATAGAGACCTAAAGGGTTTGAGGAATCCTGGCCAAGGTCTTAACAACACATTTGGATCTTAATTAATCTTAATTATTTGACTACATGATTCCCGGCTTAATTAGCTTAACATGCGTGTCTACAAGTTTAATCCAGTTGAGGTGTTGTGTTCTAGAGCAGCAGTTGTTAACCTTACTACCACTACACACCCTCCAAGAGTCATCTTGGAGGTTCTCCAAGATGTTACAGGGAGACGCCGCTGCGGTGTTAATGTCTTTACCTTGAGGTTACCTGGATGTGGTTCTCGGGTTGGATGTCTCCGCTCTCTGGCCTCTCACCAGCCTCCCGACTGATGATAGAGATAAATGAGCGATAAAATGCCAGCCAGATAAATGCCAGCCAGCCGGGTCTCAGGAGCTAGCACTCAATAATTCGTTTTATCGGAGAAGTGGAAGCCTGTGTAAATATATACTTTAGACTGTTATCGAGGTCACCCCCCTGTAACGGGGGGGGGGGGGAGGGGAGACATGAGAATATCGAGTAAGTAGGAAGTGAGTAGGAGAAGTAGAAGAGGTAGAAGGGTAGATAGGTAGAAGTAGGAAAGTAGATAGTAGAAGTAGAAGAGTAGATAGTAGAAGTAGAAAATAGAAGATTGAGAAATAGGAAATAGAAAAATGCTGCCACCATCCATTCTAGATCATTTACATACCAGACAAGGAATGGAACTTGTCTGTATCAACATAATACCCTCAAAGATGTTTCAAGAGGTATGCTCCCTCTGTATCATGTACTCATTCAAAATTCTAGGGAACAAAGTTAAACACACTTTAAATAATAACTTTCAATTATATTTCCCATACTAAGTATCAATTTAAGCAATTCAACTAAAATGTTAATATTCAAAGTGAGTCATCATACAAGAATTCGAGAACCCTACAACTCGACTGCCCCTTTAAATCACACAACACCTGTAACCACGATCAAGTCACCTTAATGTTCAACTCACCAAGTGTCTGAGCTCCGTGGAATAGAGGGGGGGGGGGGAGGTCTGTAGTTGACAGAGACTGTCCCGCCCCACCGGCTGACCGCCTGGGTGGACGGGTGGCCGCTGCTGGCTGTTTTTCTGTCTATTGCTCTGCTTCTTCTGTCCTTCTCCTCTCCTGAATCGATATCTCTCCGAGTACATATTGGGAAACCTAGTGGCTAACTCCACCCACAAGTTAGATAGCCTGGGGCACTCTACCAAGCCACTCCTTAAACGTCGGCATGTTTGAAGGCTACCCGGCTCAATTATAAGATTAGCGAGAGCCCGGTGAGATTCGCATGACCTGACCTCAGGTCAACTCGGTGTCATTAAAACTAGAGGTGTGAGATCCAGGCCAGACAAGTTGGCATCTGTCAAATCCTTGTCTGTGACTCATATATCTCCATGTATGTATTAAATAAAATTAAACCAAACACCTTTACAGTGTTGCATCTCCCCTTCTCCCCGAAAATAAAGTTTTTGCAACACTGCTAAAGCAAGCTAGCTGTGTGCGACAACTTTATTAACGGAAAAAATTACATCCTAGCTAACAAATATACATCATCCTACTCTAAAAATGAAATATGTAGACAGGCGTCCATTGTCTCTGGCTGGGCGGCGTCACTGCTTGGTCCTGTAGATAGTCCTGTACCATATTTCTTCAACACAACTGCGTCCGTCGCTTCTCCGTCGTAACGCACAACAACTCTTGCCAACCAGGAAGCCGTTACTACTTGAACTGCGCACAGGACCGTGGAATTCGGTTGTCCCAGCTGATCTGTAATTGGCCCTACGTCAGTCACCATGAGAGACGTATATTGGGGTTCTTCACAGCTATAGGGACTACAAGTTTCGAGACCTCCATATAGTTGGCACCGTAGAAATCCCATCCTACTTCTTCCCTCCCAGTTGCTCCAGTACGCCTCCTTCAGAGAGCCACTTCTGACAGCCACATCAAGTCCGCACGACACAGGAGGAATCACTCAACAGAGCACCATGCTTGCAGGAGGGGCGGCCAGTTAAGGCAAACGATCCTGTCTTGCAATTACGCTCCATGCAATGATGCTGACACCAGCAAGGGACACTAGGCATCGTGTCTCACTCAGCTTGGTCTTATCTTCTTCTCTTCTTCTCTTCTTTCTTCATTCTTCTCTCTTTTTTTTTCTTCTCTCTTCTTTCTTCTTTCTCTTTCTTCTCTCTTGGGTCTTAGACAAGCGACCTGGGGTCCATTTGGGGTCTGTCCGTCCTGGGGTCCATCCTAGGTAGACCGATGTTGGTGGGACAAACTAGAGTCGTTTGTTGCTCCTCTTCCATTTTTTACTGGGTC
>WNGS01009202.1:826600-843491 GCA_020271785.1 Procambarus virginalis
GGACCTCTGATGTTATACAGTGTTCTCTGATTGTGCCTATGGCACCCCTGCTCTTCACTGGTTCTATTCTGCATTTTCTTCCATATCGTTCACTCCAGTACGTTGTTATTTTAATGTGTAGATTTGGGACCTGTCCCTCCAGTATTTTCCACGTGTATATTATTTGATATCTCTCTCGTCTCTTTCTAGTGAGTACATTTGGAGAGCTTTGAGACGATTCCAATAATTTAGGTGCTTTATCGCGTCTATGCGTGCCGTATATGTTCTCTGTTTTCCCTCTATTTCAGCAATGTCTCCTGCTCTGAAGGGGGAAGTGAGTACTGAGCAGTACTCAAGACGGGACAACACAAGTGACTTAAAGAGTACAACCATTGTGATGGGATCCCTGGATTTGAAAGTTCTCGTAATCATTTTTCTGGCTGACGCAATATTTGCTTAGTTATGCTCCCTAAATGTTAGGTCGTCGGACATCATTATTCTCAAATCCTTGACATGCTGTTTTCCTATTATGGGCAGACATTAAAAAGAACTTTTTCAGTGTCAGAGTAGTTAGTAAATGGAATTCACAGGGTGGTGATCTAGTGGAGGCTGACTCCATATACAGTTTCGAATGCAGATATGATAGATCTCGAGAAGCCTAGGAATCTGTACACCAATAGATTGACGGTTGAGAGGCGGGACCAAGGAGTCAAAGCTCAACTCCCGTAAGCAAAACTTGGTAAGCACGCGGCTGCTCGCAGAATTACAGCCATTTTCTCTTTATTTTAACCATAAGCAATTAGGAAAAAACAATACTCGGGAACAAAAAGTGTTTCATTGATCAATATGTTTTGAGTCTTCAAATGCTCAAATGACTGAGGCACACACACCAGCTCGCTCATTGTACCTGGATGGGGTTTTGGGGAGTTCTACTCCCCAAGCCTGGCCCCTGACTTGTGAGAATAAATGATTACAAATGTGTCCACAAACTAAACCGGTTCTGGGCCTCCTAGGCAATCACAATGCAGAAAACTGTGGAGATGATTGAGAACTACACACAACTGGCTGCAAGGTGTAGCATCGAAGTCCATATCCTAGATGCTCATCTTGATACATTCAAGAACCTGGGCACGTAATCAAAGGGGCAAGGCAAGCACTTCCCCCAAGAAGTGCAACACCACACGAGACCAGGAGGCATGGCAGGATGTGCAAAATACCCCGGTTGAAAACCATCGGTGCAATAAGTACTCAAGAGAGAACTATCAACATCAGAGGCCCGAGACTGTTCAACACGCTTCCACTTCACATAAGGGGCATAACTGGCCGACCACTCACAGTGTTCAAGAGAGAACTGGATAAACACCTCCAAAGGATACCTGATCAACCAGACTGTGATTCGTGCGTCAGACTGCGAGCAGCCGCGTCCAACAGTCTGGTTGACCAGACCAGCAACCAGGAGGCCTGGTTAGAGACCGGACCTTTGGAAAGTTGTTCCCTGAAATCAACGCAATTTAACCACCACGGAAGCAAAGTGGTACACATCCTCGGCCACAACCGGTGGAAGCCTGTGGCTGAGCGGACACTGGACGCGTGATCCTGTGGTCCCGGGTTCGATCCCGGGCGCTGGCGAGAAACAATGGGCAGAGTTTGTTTCACCCTGTTACCTACCTGTAAATAGATACCTGGGAGTTAGTCAGCTGTCACGGGCTGCTTCCTTGGGGTGGAGGGCTGGTCGAGGACCGGGCCGCGGGGACACTAAGCCCCGAAATCATCTCAAGATAACAACCAAGGAACCAGGGTTAAATTCCCAGGCAGACCAGAAACAGTTGGGAAACACGAATACTTTCATCTGACGCTTGAGTTTATCTAGCATTAATATAAGTATTAAAGAGTCAGGTAATTGTTGTGGGATGCATCCTGGAGAAGGTTGCAACCTTCGGAGCGTAGACACCTCCAAGAGTCTAAGTATGGGTTCCCTGTCTCACACAACGAGAATTATTAAACGTCAACAAACTCGCAACCAATTCGATACATAAGAGTCATTTGAATACACAATTTGCACTTTACCAAATAAACCTTTCTACTTCAACGTGCTTTACAGCATGCTCAAGAATTAGTCAAGATGTTTATGCAAATTCTCCAAGTTGTGAAATTAACCGCTCACGTTCCATTAACCTGCGAGTGACCCGACAAGTATCTGCTCTTAACACATTGCCAGCTAGTTGTTTTTTCTCTGGGGTTAGAACTTATGGTTTTGGTCGCCCTGGCTGTTGACTGAGGCGTTGATGGTCTGGAGCTGCTGCCCCGCCTCACACCTGGGCCCTTCCTCACTCTCTCCTCCTTCCTCGCTCACTCTTTGACGCTCTCACTTGCCGACTTCTTAACATCCCAGAACTGTCAGAATTGTTAACATGAGAAAGGAACTAAACTTACCTTCAATTTACGAAAGAACAGTTCTACTTAGTACTATGTTTTGCGCCAAAACTTTGAAAAATAATGGTCCCCCCAGCTCTATTCAATTTAAATTGAGATCCATTTTAAACAATTCTGACTGTTCCCTCAATCCGCCGCAAAAAGCTCCCTACAGTGTGTGGCTCAGTTGTTGTGCCTATAGTCTTCTGAAACTGAATGTGTCTCTTAACCCTGATAAAACTGTTCACTATATTCCCCCTTGGAAAGATGTGGAGGTCTCTCTGCATTATACCCCCATCAGTGTAACAAATGTATAACACTGACATTTTGAGATGTATAACATTAGAAGCTATTGACAGTCATCTTCAAATTCTCAAACCGACTGAATTCTATGCCTTTACTGATGGCTCTGTGCAGTTAGGCGCTGGTAGAACAGGTTGTGCATGTGCAGTATATAAAGGGAATGAAATGATCATGTCTAGTACACAGAGATTGAACAACTAGGCAAGCACGACACAGACCGAGCTATTGGTCATTTATCTAGCCATTGAATACCTTAAGCTCAATGGTGGTGGAGTTATTTTCTGTGACTCTAAAAGTGCTCTGCAGTCCTTAAATAACCCATCACAATGTATGTCGGAAGTAGCTTGTAATATTAAATGAAATGTAATTTTTGCAAATGATAATAACTATTGTATAAAACTTGTGTGGATACCATCCCATGTTGGAGTTGGAAAACATGACTTTGTAGATCGATTGGCCAATGAGGCTTGCAGGAAAGAAAACATTGATTATGACTTTGGACTATCTAATGCAAATATTAGAAACATACAAATTAAAGAAATTAATTCAGATTTAGAAGAACTAAGAAATGCCCAGAGACCTGAAAGCTGCAGTATTAAAAGTAATGACAAGTTTTGTAATAATAGGTATTTGTATGGTCAGCAGAGTAACCGAACCAGGCAATATGATGTAGTCATTGCGCGAATTCGCCTTGGCTATAGACACATCTGGCAGGTTAGTGAGGCTGAGCCACTACCAGAATACTCAGATTGTAAACTCTGTGATAAACCTTTAATGCATTCACTAGAACACTACATTGATGAATATGAAACCGTAAAGGACTTTAGACCTCCTGGCCTCTTGTACCACCAACTGTGTAACTACTTTATTGACTCAGGTGTTCTGGACGACATCCTAACAATTTACCCAAAATTTGCTTGTCCATTTTAAAGAATGAAGAACAATTTTTATCTATATTACTTCTAAGCTGCATCACTTATGAACCCATCCCTGCCCTTGTGTGGCAGTGCACAATAGAAAGTTGTTTTCACATATCCATATATTAAAACATTGATTGTAACCATGATATATATGTACTTCCGCCTACAGTTTAAACCTGTTATCTTATGTATGACCCTCTGTCCTGTGTGACAGTGAATACCAGCATTATCCTCACTTTAATAAGACTTAATCGAAATCCTCAGATTAGGCAAAATTGTAATTAATTTTGTCAATAAAGATGTTAATAGTAATAATAACTTAACATCCCGGGTGCCTTGAGGTTACCTTGAGGTGTTTCCGGGACTTAGCGACCCCGCGGCCCGGTCGTCGACCAGGCCTCCTCATTGCTGGACTGGTCAACCAGGCTGTTGGACGCGGCTGCCTCACGTATGAAGCACAGCCTGGTTGATCAGGTATCCTTTGGAAGTCTTTGTCAAGTTCTCTCTTGAACACTGAGGGGTCGGCCAGTTATGCCCCTTATGTGTAGTGGAAGCGTGTTGAACAGTCTCGGGCCTCTGATGTTGATAGAGTTATCTCTCAGAGTACCTGTTGCACCTCAGCTCTTCAACGGGGGTATTCTGCACATACTGCCATGTGTAAATTATTATGTATCTCTCCCGCCTGCGCTCAAGAGAATACAGATTTAGGCTCTTTAGTCGGTCCCAATAGTTTAGATGTTTTACTGAGTGGATTCTAGCAGTAAAGGATCTCTGCACGCTCTCCAGGTCAGCAATTTCTCCAGCTTTAAAAGGAGCTGTCACTGTGCAGTAGTACACCAATGTAGATAGCACTAGCGTCTTGAAAAGTATCATCATCGGTATAGCATCTCTAGTGTGAAAGGTTCTTATTATCCAACCTGTCAATTTTCTTGCAGTTGTGACGGCTACTTTATTGTGTTCTTTAAAGGTAAGGTCTTCCGACATGAGTACACCCAGATCCTTTACATTGCCTTTTCGTTCTATGTTATGATTTGACTGCGTTTTGTACGTGGTTTCCGTTTTTATATTTTCATTTTTTCCGTAGCGCATGAGCTGGAACTTATCTTCGTTAAACACATATTATTTTCTGTAGTCCATAGAAAGACCTGATTTACATCTGATTGGAGGTTTGCCGTGTCCTCTATGTTGTTTACTCTCCTAAAAATCCTAGTGTCATCTGCAAAGTATGAAAAAAGTACTATAGGTTGTGTCCTTGTCTATGTCCGATATAAGGATGAGGCAAAGTACTGGAGCAAGCACAGTACCCTGGGGGACTGAGCTCTTCACGGTTGATGGACCGAATTTGATTTTGTTGACTATTGCACATTGGGTTCAATTAGCCAGAAAATTGTAGATCCATCGGCCTATTTTTCCTGTAATTCCTTTTGAACGCATTTTATGTGCAATAACAACATGGTTACATTTGTCAAAGGCTTTTGCGAAATCTGTGTAAATTACATCAGCGTTCTATTTTGTCTGTTCTGAAACCATTTTGTCCGGGGTTATGGAGATGCTGTAATTCCATGTATTTTGTGATCTTACTTGTTAGCACTCTCTCAAAGATTTTTATGATGTGTGATGTTAGTGCTATCGGTTTGTAATTTTTTGCCTCTGCCTTATTTCCTCCTTTATGGAGTGGCGCTATCTCTGCTGTTTTTAGTAGGTCAGGGATAACACCAGTATCTAGGCTTTGTCTCCACAGAATGTGAAGGGCCTGCGATAGTTTTTTTTAAAGTTCTTGATGAACATGGAGTTCCAAGAATCAGGGCCTGGTGCAGAGTGCATAGGCATACTGTCTATGGCTTCTTCAAAATCCAGTGGGGATAGGGTGACGTCTGATAAATGTTTTGATGTTGGTATCATATCCATGAAAAATTCATTTGGGTTATCAATATTTAGTATGTTCAGTGGCTCATTGAAAACAGTCGTACTGATTCCTCAGTATTTCCTCCATTTCTTTGTTGTCATCTGTGACAAATTTCAAAATGTGACAAACTTGTAAAAAACTTCTCCTGGAAGATCGACAGCAAGAACCTCATACTACCTATTATGAATAACCTAATTGCTGCACAGAGTAAAGGGTCTCGAATTTCCTTCGTATGAATACCATCACACATAAATATAACCCATCATAATGAGACAGACATTGCAGCCAAATTAGCGTGTAACAAAGATGAAGTTGAATTAGATCTAGGTATCCCCATCTCTGCTGTCAAAACTGTATTGGTCCAAACACTCAGGTCTGATAGGAAAGAAATTACTGACTCCCAACGACCTGAAAGCACGAACAAATCATTGCTATGATTTATTCAGATCTGAAAATGCTATGATTTGTTCAGATCTGAAACCTATATCTATGGGCAGCACAAAACGTGGACCAGACTGTGCGACACAGTGGTTGCCAGGATCAGGTTGGATTACCGTTACCTGTGGCAGGTGGCTACAGGTGACGGATCTCCCAATCCTGAGCACTCCAGTTGCAAACTCTGTGAGCAGGAACTGCGGCACGATCTCCCACACTACATCACCGAATGCCCAGTTATTAGACCTTTCAGACCAGTTGGCATGAGGTACCTGGAGCTTTGCAATTACTTTATTCACTCTCGTATTCTTGAAGATATCCTCACAGTGTACCCAAAATTTGCCAGTGCAGGCTACTAAACATATGGCCCTGTATGACTAACCATCCTGCGAGATGGGGAGTTTTATTATCACTGCTGCCTTATTCACTCTAGTGTTGATGATATCCTGATATCCTAAGTATCACATGCCTCTGTATGACTAACCATCCTGTGTGATATGGATTTTTTAGCATCACGTAGCTAGCTTTTTGACACACTGTACTCCCCTTCATATAGTTTAGGGCAGCTGCACAAATGCACATGTACCTAATGTAATAATAATAAAAAAGTCATCTGTGAAAATTCCATCTCCCTTTCGCAGGGGTCCGATACTAGATGTGGTTTTTTTATCTTTATTTTGCATAGGAGAAAAAATAATTCGGATTTCTCTCAATTTTACTGATGGCCTTTTGCTCTCTTTGCCTCTCCTGGGTTTTGTATGATTCTTGTAGCTTTAGTTCAATTGTTTCTATTTCTCTACCTAACCTTCTTCGCCGTTCCTGAGACAGGGTGCGACTCTCAAGTTGTTCCGCGATTCGTTTTCTTCGCCTATATAGGGAACGACGTTCCCGTTCCAATCTGCATCTCTTCCTCTTTTTTCTTAGGGGTCTGCGGTTTGAACATATTTCTAGTGCTACTGAGCTTATTTTTTTCCAGGCACTGGTTCAGGTTTACATTTTTTAGCTGTTCTTCCCAGCTTATTTCTGTGAAGTCTTGGTTTATTTGCTCCCAGTTTATCTGTTTATTATTGATGTTGAATTTACTGAAATCTCCTCCACCGGGAATCGGGACTGGTTTTGAAGGTCTATTACCCATGAACAAATCCCCAAGGGCCGTCACAAGGATTCGAACCTACGCCCGAGAGCATCCCAGACGCTGTCTTAATCGACTGAGCTACGACATGGTCAAAAAGAGTTGAAACCAGAAGTTCTACTGAACTTACTTGGATCCTGCAGCCTCTCCGAGACACAAACCAGCGTTTACACAACTCCCCCCTGCACTCGAGCTATGTCAATGGGCTACGTCAATAACTATGTCAATAGGAAGAGGTAGAACGCCCTATTGACATAGCTCGAGTGCATGGAGGAGTTGTGTAAAACCCTGGTTTGTGTCTCGGAGAGGCTGCAGGATCCAAGTAAGTTCAGTAGAACTTCTGGTTTCAACTCTTTTGACCATGTCGTAGCTCAGTCGGTAAAGGCAGCATCTGGGATGCTCTCGGACGTAGGTTCGAAACCCCATCACGGCCCTTGTGGATTTGTTCATTTGATGCATCATGCTATTGTGATTCGTGTGTGTTTATTCCCCATGCTTGTCAGAACTTCAATTAAGTTGTGATCTGAGTACAGGTATTTGTAATCATTATGTTCCTGATCAATTCATCATTATTAGTGAAAATGAGGTCCAGCGTGTTCTCCTTCCTAGTTGGTTCTACTATTTGCTGGTTTAAGGCAAATCTGTCGCACATCCGTAGCAGGTCATTTGCATGCGACTGTTCATTTAGGCTACTTCCCGTATTCTCTCTGATACAACTATCAGCTATGGTCTTCCATTTCTGGTACCGTAGGTTGAAGTCCCCAAGAAGGATGATGATTGGGCTGGATTTGTGAGGTTTTTCCAAGCAGTGTTCTATTTTCATTAGTTGGTCTTTAAGCTGCTGATGATTTGCCTCCGGTGACTTATATTCAAAGACAATAACTACATTTACTCACTCTCACTGTGATGATGTCAGGTTATCTAGAGATGATTTCGGGGTTTAGCGTCCTCATGGCCCGGTCCTCGACCAGCCTCTCTTTTGTTATACACCCCCAGGAAGCAGCCCGTAGCAGCTATCTAACTCCCAGGTACCTATTTACTGCTAGGTAACAGGGGGCATCAGGGTGAAAGAAAGTATGGAGATAGGTTTAGCACACCAATAAACAACATAAAAGATGAAGATCCAGACAGTTTCTTTATGAATGACATCCAAGCTGAAGATAATATAACTAATATTAACACGAACTCAGAAGACTTTGAAAGAGAAATTGACAACATGCCCATGCACTCAGCCCCTGGTACTGACTTGTGGAATTCAATATTCATAAAGAAATGTAAAGTACCAGTAGCGCAAACGCTCAGCGAAATATGGAGAAAGAGCCTGAATACGGGGAAGATACCAGCACATTTTATCTGTAGATATAGCTCCTCTGCACAAGAGATGGTAGTAAAGCTTTGGCAAAAATTATAAACCAGTTGCACTAACATCACACATAATAAATTTTTCTAAAGAGTTGTAACACCATAAAGGTTTTGTATTTAATATATACATAGTACATGAGCAGTCAGACAAGATTTGAGAGGCGTCAGGGTGCCTGACCCATACTCACACCTCTAGAGTGTTAATGACGAACAAACTACCAGTGGTCAGGTCGTGTGACTTGACCCTGCTTCTGCTAAGCTAATAAGTGCAGACGNAACTTTCAATTATATTTCACATACTAAGTATCAATTTAAGCAATTCAACTAAAATGTTAATATTCAAGTGAGTCATCATCCAAGAATTCGAGAACCCTACAACTCGACTGCCCCTTTAATCACACAACACCTGTAACCACGATCAAGTCACCTTAATGTTCAACTCACCAAGTGTCTGAGTCCGTGGAATAGAGAGGGGGGGGGAGGTCTGTAGTTGACAGAGACTGTCCCGCCCCACCGGCTGACCGCCTGTGTGGACGGCTGGCCGCTGCTGGCTGTTTTTCTGTCTATTGCTCTGCTTCTTCTGTCCTTCTCCTCTCGAATCGATATCTCTCCGAGTATATATTGGGAAACCTAGTGGCTAACTCCGCCCACAAGTTAGATAGCCTCAGGCACTCTACCAAGCCACTCCTTAAACGTCGGCATGTTTGAAGGCTACCCGGCTCAATTATAAGATTAGCGAGAGCCAGGTGAGATTCGCATGACCTGACCTCAGGTCAACTCGGTGTCATTAACACTAGAGGTGTGAGATCCAGGCCAGACAAGTTGGCGTCTGTCAAATCCTTGTCTGTGACTCATATATCTCCATGTATGTATTAAATAAAATTAAACCAAACACCTTTACAGTGTTACATCTCCCCTTCTCCCCGAAAATAAAGTTTTTGCAACACTGCTAAAGCAAGCTAGCTGTGTGCGACAACTTTATTAACGGAAAAAATTACATCCTAGCTAACAAATATACATCATCCTACTCTAAAAATGAAATATGTAGACAGGCGTCCATTGTCTCTGGCTGGGCGGCGTCACTGCTTGGTCCTGTAGATAGTCCTGTACCATATTTCTTCAACACAACTGCGTCCGTCGCTTCTCCGTCGTAACGCACAACAACTCTTGCCAACCAGGAAGCCGTTACTACTTGAACTGCGCACAGGACCGTGGAATTCGGTTGTCCCAGCTGATCTGTAATTGGCCCTACGTCAGTCACCATGAGAGACGTATATTGGGGTTCTTCACAGCTATAGGGACTACAAGTTTCGAGACCTCCATATAGTTGGCACCGTAGAAATCCCATCCTACTTCTTCCCTCCCAGTTGCTCCAGTACGCCTCCTTCAGAGAGCCACTTCTGACAGCCACATCAAGTCCGCACGACACAGGAGGAATCACTCAACAGAGCACCATGCTTGCAGGAGGGGCGGCCAGTTAAGGCAAACGATCCTGTCTTGCAATTACGCTCCATGCAATGATGCTGACACCAGCAAGGGACACTAGGCATCGTGTCTCACTCAGCTTGGTCTTATCTTCTTCTCTTCTTCTCTTCTTTCTTCTTCTCTCTCTTCTTTCTTCTCTCTTCTTTCTTCTTCTTCTTTCTCTTCCCTCTCCTTTCCTCTTGGGTCTTAGACAAGCGACCTGGGTCCATTTGGGGTCTGTCCGTCCTGGGGTCCATCCTAGGTAGACCGATGTTGGTGGGACAGACTGGAGTCGTTGTTGCTCCTCTCCATTTTTACTGGGTCGTCTGGGGTCGTCTGCAGAACGACCTGGGGTCCACTGGGGTCCGTCCGTCCTGGGTCCACTGGGGTAGACCATAGTAACTGACCACGAGGCTGCATCTTGGGGGTCCCTCGGGGTGATGGTGGTGGTGGTGGACCCATGACCTCCAGGTAAGGGCTGGTCGTCGCGGTGGTGGTGATAAACGCCCCTGAGTGTGGTACAAAGCAGCCGTCTCCCTCTCCTGGTATGTGCGCACCTCTCTCCTCGCTCCCACCTGTGAATGAACATAAAAGCGACAATACCGTGTTCCAAGCTGCTGTGTGACCCTGTAGTTAACATAGGGTTCACACAGTCTAGACATAAGGTTCTCCTCCTGGCAACAACTACACTTAAATTTTTAAAATAATCCAATTAACACTGAATGATACTGACTTGGTGGAACAAAAACAGTAACAGAGGAAAGTTAGAGAAGAGAGAATAAGATCGTCACTACTTAAACTTGTCACTAAACGACTCTCCACAAAAATATCAATACTATAGACCAAACACTAGCCTAACTTAACTGTACCGTTCTTAATCTTAAGTACTTAATTAACCGTTACTCCCACCCTTATCCTACAGTCACCTACGTGACTCGAGTGTTTCCCTCGCTTCTCTGCGGGTCCACAACTCAAACTTTTGCCACACCCTGTGACCAGACTTCAACGCTAGGCGTCCCTAGACGTGAGTCAACTGACATACTAAGCCTCCCCCTAGTATGCTGTACAATACCAGTACACCTCGGGTTATTGCGTTCAAATGGAGTAAAACAGTTGATCGCAATAATCTGAGCAGAACCACCACTTAAAACTACTTAAGAAATACACCTGCCACTCCCCAACTGACCTGGGGACCAGCGGTGGCTGGGTGTCCCCGTGGGACATGCGGGTCACCTGTCACACTCAGATGACCTGCACACCACCAACCGCTAAGTTCCCAAATCATCAAATATTATCACTAACATAAATCACTACACACGCAAGTTCTGGTGAACATTCCCTGAACTCCACAAAACTCACAAAATCACGAACACATCGCCAGAAAATCACTATCTCCTAACCTGAAAAAAACTCGCTAACTCGCGAATCTTAAACACCTGTCAATATCTCCCTGATAGCGCCTGAGCGGCAAAAGGACACGTGGACTGAACAATGTTAAATTAATATCTGCTACATTAACATTGTTCAACACCGCTGCCATCATTGTAACGGGGGGGGGGGGGAAATGATGAGTATCGAGTAAGTAAGAAGGGAGTAGGAGAAGTAGACGAGGTAGAAGGGTAGATAGGTAGAAATAGGAAAGTAGATAGTAGAAGTAGAAAATGATAGTAGAGTAGATAGTAGAAGATGAAATAGAAGATTGAGAAATAGGAATAGAAAAATGCTGCCACCATCCATTCTAGATCATTTACATACCAGACAAGGAATGGAACTTGTCTGTATCAACATAATACCCTCAAAGATGTTTCAAGAGGTATGCTCCCTCTGTATCATGTACTCATTCAAAATTCTAGGGGACAAAGTTAAACACACTTTAAATAATAACTTTCAATTATATTTCCCATACTAAGTATCAATTTAAGCAATTCAACTAAAATGTTAATATTCAAAGTGAGTCATCATACAAGAATTCGAGAACCCTACAACTCGACTGCCCCTTTAAATCACACAACACCTGTAACCACGATCAAGTCACCTTAATGTTCAACTCACCAAGTGTCTGAGCTCCGTGGAATAGAGGGGGGGGGGAGGTCTGTAGTTGACAGAGACTGTCCCGCCCCACCGGCTGACCGCCTGGGTGGACGGGTGGCCGCTGCTGGCTGTTTTTCTGTCTATTGCTCTGCTTCTTCTGTCCTTCTCCTCTCCTGAATCGATATCTCTCCGAGTATATATTGGGAAACCTAGTGGCTAACTCCGCCCACAAGTTAGATAGCCTGGGGCACTCTACCAAGCCACTCCTTAAACGTCGGCATGTTTGAAGGCTACCCGGCTCAATTATAAGATTAGCGAGAGCCCGGTGAGATTCGCATGACCTGACCTCAGGTCAACTCGGTGTCATTAAAACTAGAGGTGTGAGATCCAGGCCAGACAAGTTGGCATCTGTCAAATCCTTGTCTGTGACTCATATATCTCCATGTATGTATTAAATAAAATTAAACCAAACACCTTTACAGTGTTACACCCCCCCCCCTCAAAGGTCAACCCCCCAAAGGTCAAACTACTGACCCTCACCAGGAAACAACCCCAAATAGATGCCTCAAACCCGGGTGCATATATTTACTGTTAGGTGAACAGCTGCATTAGGTGAAAGCAAACGTGTCTAACCCTTTCGGCCCGCCCGGGAATTAAACTCGGGATCCCTGATTGTGAGTCAAGAACGGAGGCAGCAAATCCCAGCTTTCTTGAGTCATAAGAGCAAAGCATTGTGCATAATATTCATTCGTAAGACATTGTACCCTTAAAGTATCCGGCCGGTTGTGACTCCTTCACAAGCGTCATATATGAAGTGGTTTTGTCTTACAGAAGTGTACGAATCAAACCAACCGATTCTCGTTGGTCCTAAAAGCGTCAATTGACCAGACCACACACTAGAAGGTGAAGGGACGACGACATCACAATCGACTTGAGAATGGTCCAGGACGGACCGAAACGTCCTCGTCCCTTCACCTTCTAGTGTGTGGTCTGGTCACAACACATTAACATACTTTAGCCACGTTATTGTGACTCATCGCCTGCAAAAAGTGTCAATATTACAGTGCCCTTAATTTCATTACAGTGATTGCATTTTCAGGAGAGGTCGACAGTGCCACAATTACAGTGCTTGGAGGCGCGACCCCCATCTGCCCTTCAGCCTCGGAGCTCCACTTGAGAGAAACATTCCCACGGTCACCGCGTTTGTAGGGTTGAGTTCCTGAAGTTTTCCCCAGAGTCCTGAGCACAGAGGCGCACTCATGTCTTGTAGGGAGCCGAGCCGTGAGGGGGGGTTGTGGGCGGCGCCCCCACCCCCCCCAGCTGCAGTTAGGGCGGCACCACACTCCAACAGTTACTGGAGGTGACCTTTGTGATCATGCACGCTGTAGCCGGGTCTGGCCAGCCTCATGCTGCTCTGGCAACCACGAGGCATCAAGCATTTACGCCTCCACTGACGAAACATTTACATCACGATCGAGGAAACATTTTCTTCGAGCGTGGCAGCTTAGTTTGTCAATAATTAAACAGGGATATCAGCGAAGATAACCTCTTAGTGCACTCTGAGTTCATACGCAGTTTCATGTATGTATATTACGTCGCCATGATCGAGGAGAGATGTACAGGTTTCGTTAGTGGTCACTTAAGTGCTTGATGTATCCAGGTCCATAGGAGCTTCTCCCCCTCCGCCTGACAGTAAGCACTGCCGCGACCTCTGCCACATGACAGCACCCACACCCACGTCCTCCCCTCCGCTGGGAACCCTGGCTCATTATCTGTAGGTGTACACGGTGTTGTTGTGGCACGATGGGGGGGTGGGGGGCGCGCTGGTGGGGGGGACACGCTGGTGGGGGGCACGCTGGGGAGTGGGGGGAACGATGGTGGGGGGGGGGCAAGCTGGTGGGGGGGCATGCTGGTGGGGGGCAAGCTGGTGGGGGGCACGCTGGTGGGGGGCACGCTGGTGCGGGGGACACGCTGGTGGGGGCACGCTGGTGGGGGGCGCGCTGGTGCGGGGGACACGCTGGTGGGGGACACGCTGGTGGGGGACACGCTGGTGGGGGGCACGCTGGGGAGTGGGGAGCACGATGGTGGGGGGGGGCAAGCTGGTGGGGGGGCATGCTGGTGGGGGCAAGCTGGTGGGGGGCACGCTGGTGGGGGGCACGCTGGTGGGGGGCACGCTGGTGGGGGTGCACGCTGGTGGGGGTGCACGCTGGTGGGGGTGCACGCTGGTGGGGGTGCACGCTGGTGGGGTGCACGCTGGTGGGGGGCACGCTGGTGGGGGTGCACGCTGGTGGGTGGCACGCTGGTGGGGGTGCACGCTGGTGGGGTGCACGCTGGTGGGGGGCACGCTGGTGGGTGGCACGCTGGTGGGGGGCACGCTGGTGGGGGTGCACGTTGGTGGGGGTGCACGCAGGTGGGGGTGCACGCTGGTGGGTGGCACGCTGGTGGGGGGCACGCTGGTGGGGGGCACGCTGGTGGGGGTGCACGCTGGTGGGGGTGCACGCTGGTGGGGGTGCACGCTGGTGGGGGGCACGCTGGTGGGTGGCACGCTGGTGGGTGGCACGCTGGTGGGGTGCACGCTGGTGGGGGTGCACGCTGGTGGGGGTGCACGCTGGTGGGGTGCACGCTGGTGGGGAGCCACGCTGGTGGGGGGCCACGCTGGTGGGGTGCACGCTGGTGGGGGTGCACGCTGGTGGGGTGCACGCTGGTGGGGGGCCACGCTGGTGGGGGGCCACGCTGGTGGGGGGCCACGCTGGTGGGGAGCCACGCTGGTGGGGGGCCACGCTGGTGGGGTGCACGCTGGTGGGGGTGCACGCTGGTGGGGGGCACGCTGGTGGGGGGCCACGCTGGTGGGGGTGCACGCTGGTGGGGTGCACACTGGTGGGGGTGCACGCTGGTGGGGGGCCACGCTGGTGGGGGCCACGCTGGTGGGGGGCCACGCTGGTGGGGGGCTCGCTGGTGGGGGTGCACGCTGGTGGGGGTGCACGCTGGTGGGGGGCACGCTGGTGGGGTGCACGCTGGTGGGGGTGCACGCTGGTGGGGGGCACGCTGGTGGGGTGCACGCTGGTGGGGTGCACGCTGGTGGGGGGCACGCTGGTGGGGGTGCACGCTGGTGGGGGGCCACGCTGGTGGGGGTGCACGCTGGTGGGGGCCACGCTGGTGGGGGGCCACGCTGGTGGGGGGCACGCTGGTGGGGGTGCACGCTGGTGGGGGTGCACGCTGGTGGGGGGCACGTGGTGGGTGGCACGCTGGTGGGGGTGCACGCTGGTGGGGGGGCCACGCTGGTGGGGGGCACGCTGGTGGGGTGCACGCTGGTGGGGGGCACGCTGGTGGGGGGGCACGCTGGTGGGGGGCCACGCTGGTGGGGGGCACGCTGGTGGGTGGCACGCTGGTGGGGGTGCACGCTTGTGGGGGGCACGCTGGTGGGGTGCACGCTGGTGGGGTGCACGCTGGTGGGGTGCACGCTGGTGGGGGGCCACGCTGGTGGGGTGCACGCTGGTGGGGGACACGCTGGTGGGGTGCACGCTGGTGGGGTGCACGCTGGTGGGGGTGCACGCTGGTGGGGGTGCACGCTGGTGGGGGCACGCTGGTGGGGGCACGCTGGTGGGGTGCACGCTGGTAGGGGGCCACGCTGGTGGGGTGCACGCTGGTGGGGGCACGCTGGTGGGGGATACCTGGTTGATACCTGGTTGATGGGGTTCTGGGAGTTCTTCTACTCCCCAAGCCCGGCCCGAGGCCAGGCTCGACTTGTGAGAGTTTGATCCACCAGGCTGTTGCTTGGAGCGGCCCGCAGAGCCACATACCCACCACAGCCCGGCTGATCCGGGACTTCTCTTAGGAAACAGTCCAGTTTTCTCTTGAAGATGTCCACGGTTGTTCCGGCAATATTTCTTATAGTCGCTGGGAGGACGTTGAACAACCGCGGACCTCTGATGTTTATACAGTGTTCTCTGATTGTGCCTATGGCACCTCTGCTCTTCACTGGTTCAATCTTGCATTTTCTTCCATATCGTTCACTCCAGTACGTTGTTATTTTACTGTGTAGATTTGGGACCTGGCCCTCCAGTATTTTCCACGTGTATATTATTTGGTATCTCTCTCGTCTCCTTTCTAGAGAGTACATTTGGAGAGCTTTGAGACGATCCCAATAATTTAGGTGTTTTATCTCGTCTATGCGTGCCGTATATGTTCTCTGTATTCCCTCTATTTCAGCAATCTCTCCTGCTCTGAAGGGGGAAGTGAGTACTGAGCAGTATTCGAGACGGGACAACACAAGTGACTTGAAGAGTACAACCATTGTGATGGGATCCCTGGATTTGAAAGTTCTCGTAATCCATCCGATCATTTTTCTGGCTGATGCGATATTTGCTTGGTTATGCTCCCTAAACGTTAGATCGTCGGACATCATTATTCCCAAATCCTTGACATGCTGTTTTTCTACTATGGGAAGATTTGATTGTGTTTTGTACCCTGTATTATGTTTCAGATCCTCATTTTTGCCGTACCTGAGTACCTGAAATTTATCACTGTTAAACATCATATTATTTTCTGCTGCCCAATCGAAAACTTTGTTGACATCTGTTTGTAGTTTTTCAATGTCTTCAGCAGAGGTAATTTTCATGCTGATTTTTGTGTCATCTGCGAAGGATGACACGAAGCTGTGACGTGTATTTTTGTCTATATCAGATATGAGAATAAGGAACAGTAGCGGTGCAAGGACTGTACCTTGAGGTACAGAGCTTTAAACATCGCTTGGACTCGATTTTATCTGATTGACTGTTACTCTTTGTGTTCTGTTCGACAGGAAATTGAGTATCCAGCGTCCTACTTTTCCAGTTATTCCCATTGACCTCATTTGTGAGCTATCACCCCATGGTCACATTTGTCGAACGCCTTTGCAAAGTCTGTGTATACAACATCTGCATTTTGCTTTTCTTCTAGGGCTTCATG
>WNGS01009202.1:879423-889423 GCA_020271785.1 Procambarus virginalis
AAATATGTTAATAACTAAAATTCCACAAATACATCTTATGTGTATGTAAAGTGACCGAGACAACCAGGTATGAACACGGATGAACACGCCAGTCCGATGCTCCTCATGGGCGAGGCTGGCCTCAACACTTACTTCTTGTTCTAGGTTAGTTAATTCTTCTTCCCTCTCACGTGTCGAAAGGTCACACACGGTAATATAGTAGTGACCTGAATATGACAGCTATAACAAGGGAAATATTGGCAATTTATTGGGTAAAGATTTGATTAGTATTTATCCTGTTGGCGTGGTCGCCAAGTGTCCTAATTGGTTTACACGCCTAACATTACTGGCCAGGAATAAATAGACAATGGGCCTCCGTGGAACACTTTCCTTATGTGTAGACGAAGATATTGTTGATGATGGGAGCTCTTTGAACCCCATAACATTACGTCCAAGGCACTATTGTGTGGAGCTTGACGTGAGCTCCACGCGAGACTGTTGTGTTAAATTTAGTAATGGCGACTACGGGCTCTCCTCTCACTGACCCATCGAGCGTCTTGGCCAGATGTCGTCAAGAAGTAGAAAGATGGCCTACATTTACTCTATTTTAGTACTGATAGACATTAAGGTGATTCAAGGGGAAATGTTTTTATCATATTTACAGTCCAAAGATTGATGAATTAAAAATGATAACCATTAATATAGTGAATTTAAAGGCAACATATGGCAATGATATCCCCATTTTCTTCCGAGGAAATTTCCACTGGTCCACATTTTCTATGAGTTAATTTATTAGTACAATCCAGCAGCAATATTATCTGCCTATTGTATTAAATGTTAGTAAATGGGGTCGGTTTTTTGCGAGAGTGGGCGTGGTGGGTGTTGTATACAATGTTCTCAAGGTGCTGTATATCATTGTGACGTGAAACAGTGTGGCAGCTATACTACACGGCAGGTGTAATGTCGCTCGCACTTTGCATCAATAAAACAAAAAGCGCAGCTTTGGCCCTTGCAGTGTGAAAATTACACAGGATATAAAGAATAATGAAATTACAAATTAACACAATTTACTCTTAACAAACACATGAAAAATAATACCTGAAACTCTGTTAACATACACTTGGCTATCAATCAAAGAAAACAAAATGAACATAGGAACAAATTTAGGTTAATACAAGAAAATACTGGCGATAAGAATATATTAACAAGACGACCAACTCGTGGAGGCGAGGCGGAGAGGAGGTCCACGTCGTATGAAGGCGTAGTGCTTGACCCAGAGCACGTGAAGACACTGACGAGGTGTGCGAGGTCACCAGTATTTATACCCGTGCTGGTGGCGTCACAGCCTCCGTCACCGACGCCTGCTGGTGGCGTCACAGCCTCCGTCACCGACGCCTGCTGGTTGCGTCACAGCCTCCGTCACCGACGCCTCCAAGTGATGGCTGGCAGCGTAACTGGTAGTTAGCTACAGGTGACGAGCTTGGTGTGGTGGGCGCCGGCAGGTGCACCTGACTGGTAGTCTAGGGCTGGGTGCAGGGTCACTGGTAACTGCCTCTTCCTACTCACCTTCATGTACTCTACATTTCATCTATACGACAGCTGATCCAGATGTTCAACCCAGACGTATGACTGGGAAACCCTACACTTCACCATCCACCCAGCCCTAGACTCCTTGTGGGATGACAAGGAGTCACTTATAATTATCGTGTCAACTTTGGATTCATATACGTGCTCTAGTGCAAGGATTATGGCAACCAATTCTGTTCGAAGAGTGGAGGCCCAGTTACTGAGACGCGCTCCACACTCATGGGAGAAGGAACCATCTCTCCCTGTCACAACAACTGCACTTCCAGCTGCACCATAGGACTGATGCAAGGAGCCATCAGTGTAAATAATCTGGGAAAGGGAGCGCTCTCTGACCAAAACATCAATTTGGCTTAAGGCATTGCGCTTTGCTTCTTGTCGAAGCAAGGCTTGTTCTTTAGTCAGCTTCTTGGGTGGGAAAGGGGGAACAGTAATTTGGAAAGGAGTGATGCTGACCTTCTAGGAAGAAGGCTTGGAGGGCGTCAGTGGAGGGGTTAGGGTGGGTTAGCCTAAGCATCTTGATAAAAATTAAAGCATTAATTTCAGTGATACGATCACTTACACATGAAATATTCAGTTTATTCCGCATGTTTAGTAATTTAGTTGTACGGAGGCATCCGAGGATAATCCTCATGGTTTCGTTTTGCATCTTTTCCAGCCCTCCAAGCATTTTCTCGAGCACTAGACCAATCATGGGTGCAGCATAATCAATCAGAGACCTAATATATGAGAGATACATCATTTTGCCAATTCTCACATTTGCACCGTAGCTTGGATGGTAGCCTGCCACAGCCTTGAGAGCACGGAGCCTCTCTCTACATTGGCGACCCAGTCTGGCTACAACATTGTGGTACAGTGGGACCTCAAGACTAAGGTATTTGTATCAGGTTACATAGTGGAGCAGAGAGCCATCATGCAGCTGCATCTTGTGAACGGCCTCACCCCGTCTGGGTGGACGTCGGTTCAAGAGCTTTGTTTTCTTTACCGAGATGACTAAGCCTAGTTCCTGACATGTTCAATACAGAGTTCAGAACATTTTGGGTGCTGGTATAACCATTGTTGTGGATCAATAAGTCATCGACAATGCTAATGATGTGTTTGCTGGGCCTCCTAGTTACTGAGTTTAGGAGTGACACATTGAACAGAGTAGAACTGAGGACACCTCCCTGTGGCATGCCCAGTTCAAAATCTCTCGTTACACTCCTATGCCCTTGGAACAGTACGGATGACTTCCTGTTGGATAGATAGCCTCTTATCCACCGTAGTAGCCATCCCTCAACATTCATTTTAGCAAGTTCGCTCAGAATGACGTGTCGGTTAGCACTGTCAAAGGCTGACTTAAGATCTAGGAAAGTGGTGTATGACCTATCAGTATGCAGGGTGAGGAAGGTGGTAATACAGTGATGTACACTCTTTCCATGCGTAAAGCTATATATCTGGGGAGACAACAAGTTACTAATTCTGTAAAGGAGATGGTTGAGAACTATCCTCTCAAGACAGAGACAACTAGTGAGGGAGATTGGGCGAAAAGCACTCGGCTGGTTAGGTTTAGGAATGGGAATAATAAGGCTGTTGGTCCATGACTTATTGAGGAAGGCAGGAGATGGTGTAAGTCTAAGATATTACCCCTCTAGTATCGGGAAAGCACTCTCTTTCAAGAGTTGCTACATTCTTGTGCAGCCAGCAGCACGCATAGCGTTTTGGGCAGGTCCTTGAGCCTAAATTCCCCTGGAATACGACCCGCCAAATCGTTTAACAACCAGGTACCTATTTACTGCTGGGTGATCAGAGGCTACAGTTTAGGATTGGCTCCCAGTCAATCCTCAATCCTCCCAGGCCAGGTTACGAACCCAGGCCAAATCGCTTGCGAAGCGCAGGGTGAGTGTTTTACCACTGCGCCACGGGCATTGTGAGTGTTGAGAGAGGAAAATGAGTGATACAGATGTGAACTTGTATATGAAAGTGACATTTGTAATAGATTGTGAGGTTATGAGTGAAAACAATTGTGAAGGAAAGTGACACTTGTGTAGGAAAGTGTGAGGTGTAAGAGGAGTGTGAGGTGCGGCGGGTGTCTTCACCCAGGATGACAGGGGTCAAGTTTTGTGGGGAGGGGGGGGGAGTGGGGGGGTCAGGTTTTGTGGGGTACAGGGAGGGGTTGTGGGCGGTGAGGTAAGTCTCTGACCTTTCTCAACCGTTCTCCTTCCTCTCCTATCCTACCTTCCCCCGTCTCTTATCACACTCCCCCGTCTATCCCTCTCCTCCAATTCCCCCCCTCTTCCCCCCCCCCTTCCTGTCCTTCCCCATCTCCACTCTGCCCCCACAAACTTCCCTCTCCCCTCCCTCTCACACTCACATTATAGACCCCATCAATACACATGTATAATAAATGCAGCTCTTGCATCTGGACAATTCCCCACATACTTCAAGAATGCCTCAATAAGATTAATCCCCAAGCCAGGTAAACCCCCAACCCAAACTGAAAATTACAGGCCAATTTTCCTCCTCGGATTACCAGGCAAAATTTTTGAAAAGTAATCAATCAGAGACTTGTGAAGTACATGGAAGATGAAGAGAAGTATAACACCAGGCAGCATGGGTTTAGAAACCGCAGAGGGGCCCATACAGCTATAGCCCTGATCTACCAACATATAGCCAACGCAGTGTCGAAAGAAGATCAGTGTAATATAGTGCTTAGAGACGTTTCGAAAGCCTTCGACAAAGTGTGGCACACAGGCCTAAAATATAAGATATCTGAACTAGGGCTTCCTGAGAGATTTACTGCTACTCTCTGCAGCTTTATAGACAACAGAACTGCCAGGCTTAATATCGGCAGCTACTTGGGTGACGTAATAGAACTGAAAAGTTGAGTACCACAAGGAAGCTGCCTCTCCCCCACTCTATTCAACATATATACAGCTGACCTACCCCATCTCCAACATGGAGAATACATCACATACGCTGACGATGTCACCCAAAAAATATGCCAACAGGGTCCATCAAAGCCATTACTAGCCAACAAGACCAAGGCAGCAATTGAATCCATAAAACACTTGGAGAAACAATGGAAAATCAGCACAACAAACAAAAGTTAAGATAATACCCATTGCAAAAAGAAACCCGGACCCCATTATCCTTGACAACTGCCCGATCCAATATGTGGAGGTAGGCAGAATACTGGGACTCATGATCAAGATAACAGGGATATAAATTCACGTAAGGGACCGACTAAACACAGCCAAAGCAACCTTAGGAAAACTGAGGAGATTCCGAAGCCCCAGTACGAACATTCAGATCCACCTATATAAGGCTCTAGTTCGGCCGCATCTAGAGTATCCCCCAGTACCACTACACACCATAAAGAAAACTAACATGCAGAAACTACAAGCAGTGCAAAATAAGGCGCTAAGGAGAGCAGCAAAACATCCACCATATGATCAGACAATCCAGGAGCTCCATGAACTCCTGAACATACAGCCACTAAACATCAGACTGCAGCACCAAGCCATCAGGGTGTGGAACACCATCCTCAGGAGAAGACCCACAGCTGGTGATCCAAGATGAGACGCCCCGCTCCCACAGCTGGTGAACCAAGATGAGACGGCCCACTCCCACAGCTGGTGACCCAAGATGAGACGCCCCACTCCCACAGCTGTTGGCCCAAGATGAGACGCCCGCTCCCACAGCTGGTGGCCCAAGATGAGACGCCCACTCCCACAGCTGGTGGCCCAAGATGAGACGCCCCACTCCCACAGCTGGTGGCCCAAGATGAGACGCCCCACTCCCACAGCTGGTGGCCCAAGATGAGACGCCCCACTCCCACAGCTGGGGACCCAAGCTGAGACGCCCCGCTCCCACAGCTGGTGAACCAAGATGAGACGGCCCACTCCCACAGCTGGTGACCCAAGATGAGACGCCCCACTCCCACAGCTGTTGGCCCAAGATGAGACGTCCCGCTCCCACAGCTGGTGGCCCAAGATGAGACGCCCCACTCCCACAGCTGGTGGCCCAAGATGAGACGCCCCACTCCCACAGCTGGTGGCCCAAGAGCCTTTATTTACTAGATAAAAACCAGCCCCACAGTATATAATTCCTAGGTGAAACACTGACCAGAAATATCCGAATAATTGGAATAAATTGAGTATATATATGTGTGTGTATATGTGTGTACATATATATATATATATATATATATAATATATATATATATATATTATATATAGATATATATTATATATATATGTGTGTGTGTGTGTGCGTGTGTGTGTGTGTGTGTGCGTGTGTGTGTGTATTTGTATGTATAAATAAATCATAAATAATAATAATAAAATAAAGAGCCTTAAACAGAACATGTGTGGAAGCATCAAGGAGTGTGTATAATGAATGCTACTCAGTATTCATCTATAGACATCCATATATGGTGAAACACATGTGAAGAACCTCTCACACACTCACAGCTCCCTGACAAGAGGGAGCCAGCTTAGCTTAGCTGCCAACACCCACACAACGTGTCAGCAAGGCGGACAGCCCGCCTGCTTTCATACCTCTCACTGTATTTCACATTTCTATACTTCCTTCACCTATGCCTCTCCTCCCTCTTTACTCCCCCCCCCCCCAAAAAAAAAGACCTCAACGCTACTCCTAAAACACCAATTACCAAAACACACTAGATAAATCCAACAGTTTCGTGTCATTTGGTACAAAAATATATGACGAAGCATGTACTCAAGATGAATAGTATCCTCGATAATTAATATAATTCATCAATATGACAGGGGAAACAGCACTAAGAAGGCGGCGAGAAGCAGTGCTCCACAGTTGGTGAAGGGTTACGCCTGCACCTCGCCTGTAGAAAGCTCTCCAGTACTTGATCATATCAGCCTCGTAGTGTTTGCTTCCTGCATAAGCGATACACTTTCTGAGAGAAGGTGCTCCAGCGAGAGTTTGCTGGCTCCCTGCCATGGGAGGGGAGGCGGCCCGTGTCTGGCTCCCTGCCATGGGAGGGGAGGCGGCCCGTGTCTGGCTCCCTGCCATGGGAGGGGAGGCGGCCCGTGTCTGGCTCCCTACCATGGGAGGGGGGGCGGCCCGTGTCTGGCTCCCTGCCATGGGAGGGGAGGCGGCCCGTGTCTGGCTCCCTGCCATGGGAGGGGAGGCGGCCCGTGTCTGGCTCCCTACCATGGGAGGGGGAGGCGGCCCGTGTCTGGCTCCATTCCATGGGAGGGGAGGCGGCCCGTGTCTGGCTCCCTACCATGGGATGGGGAGGCGGCCCGTGTCTGGCTCCCTACCATGGGAGGGGGGGCGGCCCGTGTCTGGCTCCCTGCCATGGGAGGGGAGGCGGCCCGTGTCTGGCTCCCTGCCATGGGAGGGGAGGCGGCCCGTGTCTGGCTCCCTACCATGGGAGGGGGAGGCGGCCCGTGTCTGGCTCCATTCCATGGGAGGGGGGGCGGCCCGTGTCTGGCTCCCTACCATGGGAGGGGAGGCGGCCCGTGTCTGGCTCCATTCCATGGGAGGGGAGGCGGCCCGTGTCTGGCTCCCTACCATGGGAGGGGGAGGCGGCCCGTGTCTGGCTCCATTCCATGGGAGGGGAGGCGGCCCGTGTCTGGCTCCCTACCATGGGAGGGGGAGGCGGCCCGTGTCTGGCTCCATTCCATGGGAGGGGGGGCGGCCCGTGTCTGGCTCCCTGCCATGGGAGGGGAGGCGGCCCGTGTCTGGCTCCCTGCCATGGGAGGGGAGGCGGCCCGTGTCTGGCTCCCTACCATGGGAGGGGGAGGCGGCCCGTGTCTGGCTCCATTCCATGGGAGGGGGGGCGGCCCGTGTCTGGCTCCCTGCCATGGGAGGGGAGGCGGCCCGTGTCTGGCTCCCTACCATGGGAGGGGGAGGCGGCCCGTGTCTGGCTCCATTCCATGGGAGGGGGGGCGGCCCGTGTCTGGCTCCCTGCCATGGGAGGGGAGGCGGCCCGTGTCTGGCTCCCTGCCATGGGAGGGGAGGCGGCCCGTGTCTGGCTCCCTACCATGGGAGGGGGAGGCGGCCCGTGTCTGGCTCCATTCCATGGGAGGGGGGCGGCCCGTGTCTGGCTCCCTGCCATGGGAGGGGAGGCGGCCCGTGTCTGGCTCCCTGCCATGGGAGGGGAGGCGGCCCGTGTCTGGCTCCCTGCCATGGGAGGGGGGGCGGCCCGTGTCTGGCTCCCTGCCATGGGAGGGGGGCGGCCCGTGTCTGGCTCCCTGCCATGGGAGGGGGGCGGCCCGTGTCTGGCTCCCTGCCATGGGAGGGGGGCGGCCCGTGTCTGGCTCCCTGCCATGGGAGGGGGGGCGGCCCGTGTCTGGCTCCCTGCCATGGGAGGGGAGGCGGCCCGTGTCTGGCTCCCTGCCATGGGAGGGGAGGCGGCCCGTGTCTGGCTCCCTGCCATGGGAGGGGGGGCGGCCCGTGTCTGGCTCCCTGCCATGGGAGGGGAGGCGGCCCGTGTCTGGCTCCCTGCCATGGGAGGGGGGGCGGCCCGTGTCTGGCTCCCTGCCATGGGAGGGGAGGCGGCCCGTGTCTGGCTCCCTGCCATGGGAGGGGAGGCGGCCCGTGTCTGGCTCCCTGCCATGGGAGGGGGGGCGGCCCGTGTCTGGCTCCCTGCCATGGGAGGGGAGGCGGCCCGTGTCTGGCTCCCTGCCATGGGAGGGGGGGCGGCCCGTGTCTGGCTCCCTGCCATGGGAGGGGGGGCGGCCCGTGTCTGGCTCCCTGCCATGGGAGGGGAGGCGGCCCGTGTCTGGCTCCCTGCCATGGGAGGGGGGGCGGCCCGTGTCTGGCTCCCTGCCATGGGAGGGGAGGCGGCCCGTGTCTGGCTCCCTGCCATGGGAGGGGAGGCGGCCCGTGTCTGGCTCCCTGCCATGGGAGGGGGGGCGGCCCGTGTCTGGCTCCCTGCCATGGGAGGGGGGCGGCCCGTGTCTGGCTCCCTGCCATGGGAGGGGGGGCGGCCCGTGTCTGGCTCCCTGCCATGGGAGGGGAGGCGGCCCGTGTCTGGCTCCCTGCCATGGGAGGGGGGCGGCCCGTGTCTGGCTCCCTGCCATGGGAGGGGGGGCGGCCCGTGTCTGGCTCCCTGCCATGGGAGGGGGGGCGGCCCGTGTCTGGCTCCCTGCCATGGGAGGGGAGGCGGCCCGTGTCTGGCTCCCTGCCATGGGAGGGGGGGCGGCCCGTGTCTGGCTCCCTGCCATGGGAGGGGAGGCGGCCCGTGTCTGGCTCCCTGCCATGGGAGGGGAGGCGGCCCGTGTCTGGCTCCCTGCCATGGGAGGGGGGGCGGCCCGTGTCTGGCTCCCTGCCATGGGAGGGGAGGCGGCCCGTGTCTGGCTCCCTGCCATGGGAGGGGGGGCGGCCCGTGTCTGGCTCCCTGCCATGGGAGGGGGGGCGGCCCGTGTCTGGCTCCCTGCCATGGGAGGGGAGGCGGCCCGTGTCTGGCTCCCTGCCATGGGAGGGGGGGCGGCCCGTGTCTGGCTCCCTGCCATGGGAGGGGAGGCGGCCCGTGTCTGGCTCCCTGCCATGGGAGGGGAGGCGGCCCGTGTCTGGCTCCCTGCCATGGGAGGGGGGGCGGCCCGTGTCTGGCTCCCTGCCATGGGAGGGGGGCGGCCCGTGTCTGGCTCCCTGCCATGGGAGGGGGGGCGGCCCGTGTCTGGCTCTTTGCCATGGGAGGGGAGGCGGCCCGTGTCTGGCTCCCTGCCATGGGAGGGGGGGCGGCCCGTGTCTGGCTCCCTGCCATGGGAGGGGGGGCGGCCCGTGTCTGGCTCCCTGCCATGGGAGGGGTGGCGGCCCGTGTCTGGCTCCCTGCCATGGGAGGGGAGGCGGCCCGTGTCTGGCTCCCTGCCATGGGAGGGGGGGCGGCCCGTGTCTGGCTCCCTGCCATGGGAGGGGAGGCGGCCCGTGTCTGGCTCCCTGCCATGGGAGGGGGGCGGCCCGTGTCTGGCTCCCTGCCATGGGAGGGGAGGCGGCCCGTGTCTGGCTCCCTGCCATGGGAGGGGAGGCGGCCCGTGTCTGGCTCCCTGCCATGGGAGGGGGGGCGGCCCGTGTCTGGCTCCCTGCCATGGGAGGGGAGGCGGCCCGTGTCTGGCTCCCTGCCATGGGAGGGGGGCGGCCCGTGTCTGGCTCCCTGCCATGGGAGGGGGGGGCGGCCCGTGTCTGGCTCCCTGCCATGGGAGGGGAGGCGGCCCGTGTCTGGCTCCCTGCCATGGGAGGGGAGGCGGCCCGTGTCTGGCTCCCTGCCATGGGAGGGGGGGCGGCCCGTGTCTGGCTCCCTGCCATGGGAGGGGAGGCGGCCCGTGTCTGGCTCCCTGCCATGGGAGGGGGGGCGGCCCGTGTCTGGCTCCCTGCCATGGGAGGGGGGGCGGCCCGTGTCTGGCTCCCTGCCATGGGAGGGGGGGCGGCCCGTGTCTGGCTCCCTGCCATGGGAGGGGGGGCGGCCCGTGTC
>WNGS01009202.1:891923-921837 GCA_020271785.1 Procambarus virginalis
CTCTCCAGACACAAAGCAGAACGCCTTAATGGAGACCAACGTCGTCTATGCCTTCAAATGCCCACTTGGGGACTGTAAGCCCCAAAGAACTCAGTATATAGGCAAGACAACAACGTCTCTTTCCAGGCGATTAAAAATGCATAAACAACAGGGCTCCATTAAGGAACATATAATCTCTTCCCACAACCAAACCATCACCAGAGAAGTCTTAACAAACAACACAGAAATCATCGATAGATACAGCGATAGCAGGCGGCTTGACATTTGCGAGGCACTACACATCAAAAAGTCAACACCAGCAATCAACAGCCAATTAATGCACAACTATATTCTACTCACTTCGAAACTCCGTACCAATATAGAAGCATCAAGAGGAAGTATGGGCCAATAGGCCCTCTGCAGTTACTTCCATTCTTATGTTCTCTTATCCAACAAATACCCATTGTTTCGTGTTCTGTCTTGTGTTGTCATAAGTTTGTTCACCTCACCCAAAACTGTTGTACCATATCACATCATCCAAATGCGAGTATAAATATGGAAGCAAATTGCGTGTTTACAGGTTACAGGTGTGTGTGTAAACTAAAGTCTTTGAAAATGTAATAGGGAATTACGAAACGCGTTCAGGCGTCGCGTCAGACTAGAAATAAAAATGAATTTTTGAGAATTGATTTTTCAATTACCATCAACAGTGAGAATTACAAGGGGCTGTAAGTGGCACACAACTTGCACTCTTAAGTACTTAAGAGTTGCACTTAAGTTGTCACAAGATGTGAGTGATGGCCTGTCAGTAAGTTACCATGTCCCTCAGCCAAGGTCTCCCACCACTCTCGGCTCTACATCTCACACACAATGATGGGCTGACATTTTCCACCCACTAGATGAGTGGAATGTGGTGCCAGCTTTAATGAGACAGTTTAACAGGTTTCAAGCATACATTAGATAGGTACATGGGTGAGAGGGTTAGATTGCAACCCATCCTCCTGTTTAGATATGTACTATCGTCCTCATTCTTCCTATAAGTGCTATCAACACAGGAGGATGGGCTGCTAGAGTGGACAGAGGTACACGGGTGAAAGGGGTGGATTTAGACACCGCCCAGCATGGATTAACAGGTTAGCTACTGAGGTGTCCTTAATTCTTATGTTGTTTTTAGTGCATGCTACTACCCATCTTCCCTGACTTGATGGTAACTGTGTGTGGTGTTGATGGTAACTGTGTGTGGTGTTGGTGGTAACTGTGTGTGGTGTTGGTGGTAACTGTGTGTGGTGTTGTTGGTAACTGTGTGTGGTGTTGATGGTAACTGTGTGTGGTGTTGGTGGTAACTGTGTGTGGTGTTGATGGTAACTGTGTGTGGTGTTGGTGGTAACTGTGTGTGGTGTTGGTGGTAACTGTGTGTGGTGTTGTTGGTAACTGTGTGTGGTGGTGGTAACTGTGTGTGGTGTTGATGGTAACTGTGTGTGGTGTTGGTGGTAACTGTGTGTGGTGTTGGTGGTAACTGTGTGTGGTGTTGGTGGTAACTGTGTGTGGTGTTGGTGGTAACTGTGTGTGGTGTTGTTGGTAACTGTGTGTGGTGGTGGTAACTGTGTGTGGTGTTGATGGTAACTGTGTGTGGTGTTGGTGGTAACTGTGTGTGGTGTTGGTGGTAACTGTGTGTGGTGTTGTTGGTAACTGTGTGTGGTGGTGGTAACTGTGTGTGGTGTTGATGGTAACTGTGTGTGGTGTTGGTGGTAACTGTGTGTGGTGTTGTTGGTAACTGTGTGTGGTGTTGGTGGTAACTGTGTGTGGTGTTGATGGTAACTGTGTGTGGTGTTGGTGGTAACTGTGTGTGGTGTTGTTGGTAACTGTGTGTGGTGTTGGTGGTAACTGTGTGTGGTGTTGGTGGTAACTGTGTGTGGTGTTGTTGGTAACTGTGTGTGGTGGTGGTAACTGTGTGTGGTGTTGATGGTAACTGTGTGTGGTGTTGGTGGTAACTGTGTGTGGTGTTGTTGGTAACTGTGTGTGGTGGTGGTAACTGTGTGTGGTGTTGGTGGTAACTGTGTGTAGTGTTGGTGGTAACTGTGTGTGGTGTTGGTGGTAACTGTGTGTGGTGTTGATGGTAACTGTGTGTGGTGTTGGTGGTAACTGTGTGTGGTGTTGGTGGTAACTGTGTGTGGTGTTGATGGTAACTGTGTGTGGTGTTGGTGGTAACTGTGTGTGGTGTTGGTGGTAACTGTGTGTGGTGTTGGTGGTAACTGTGTGTAGTGTTGGTGGTAACTGTGTGTAGTGTTGGTGGTAACTGTGTGTAGTGTTGGTGGTAACTGTGTGTAGTGTTGGTGGTAACTGTGTGTGGTGTTGGTGGTAACTGTGTGTAGTGTTGGTGGTAACTGTGTGTGGTGGTGGTGGTAACTGTGTGTAGTGTTGGTGGTAACTGTGTGTAGTGTTGGTGGTAACTGTGTGTAGTGTTGGTGGTAACTGTGTGTGGTGTTGATGGTAACTGTGTGTGGTGTTGGTGGTAACTGTGTGTGGTGTTGGTGATAACTGTGTGTAGTGTTGGTGGTAACTGTGTGTAGTGTTGGTGGTAACTGTGTGTAGTGTTGGTGGTAACTGTGTGTAGTGTTGGTGGTAACTGTGTGTAGTGTTGGTCGTAACTGTGTGTAGTGTTGGTGGTAACTGTGTGTAGTGTTGGTGGTAACTGTGTGTAGTGTTGGTGGTAACTGTGTGTAGTGTTGGTGGTAACTGTGTGTGGTGTTGTTGGTAACTGTGTGTAGTGTTGGTGGTAACTTGAAACAATTCATAATTGAATTGAAACACTCATATGAAACTGAAGAAAGGCAGTTAGAACAGAAAGCAATTCAGGAAATAAAGAAAAATCCAAAATACTTCTTCACATATGCGAAATCAAAAGCAAAAACTACTGCCAGTATTGGACCTATTCGTACAAGTGAAGGTTCATACACGGAGGATGACAAAGAAATTAGTGAAATCCTAAAAAAGCAGTATGAGGACATGTTTAGCACTCCAATAAACAACATGAAAGTAGAAGATCCAGACAATTTCTTTATGCGGGATATCCAAACCCCTGTAAATATAACTGATATCAACACGAGCGCACTAAATTTTGAAAGAGAAATTGAAAACATGCCCATGCACTCGGCCCCAGGTCCAGACTCATGGAATTCAATATTTATAAAGAAATGCAAAGTGCCGGTAGCACAGGCACTCAGTATAGTGTGGAGGAAGAGCTTGGACACGGGGGAGATACCAGATGCACTTAAAGTAGCAGACATAGCCCCTCTACACAAGGGAGGGAGCAAAGCATTGGCAAAGAATTATAGACCAGTTGCACTAACATCGCACATAATAAAAGTATTTGAGAGAGTGATTAGGAGTCAGGTCACCAATTTCATGGAGACCAATGACCTTCACAACCCAGGCCAACATGGATTTCGAGCGGGAAGATCGTGCCTCTCACAGCTACTTGAGCACTACGATAAAGTCACTGAGGCATTAGAAGAAAAACAGAATGCTGATGTGATATACACGGACTTCGCAAAGGCTTTCGATAAATGTGACCATGGCGTGATAGCACACAAAATGAAGTCAATGGGAATAACCGGTAAAGTAGGACGCTGTATACTCAGTTTTCTGTCAAACAGGACTCAGCGAGTAACGGTCAACCATATAAAATCTAGTCCAAGTGCAGTTAAAAGCTCTGTACCTCAGGGTACAGTCCTTGCACCGCTGCTTTTCCTTATTCTCATATCAGATATAGACAAAAATACAAGTCACAGCTTCGTATCATCCTTTGCAGACGACACAAAAATCAGTAAGAAAATTACCTCGGCTGAAGACATTGAAAAACTTCAAGCCGATATTAATAAAGTTTTCGACTGGGCATCAGAAAATAATATGATGTTTAACAGTGACAAATTCCAGGTACTCAGGTACGGTAAAAATGAGGACCTTAAACATAATACAGGGTACAAAACACAATCAAATGTGCCCATAGTAGGAAAACAACATGTAAAGGATTTGGGAATAATGATGTCTGACGACCTAACGTTTAGGGAGCATAACCAAGCAAATATTGCGACAGCCAGAAAAATGATAGGATGGATTACGAGAACTTTCAAATCCAGGGATCCCATCACAATGCTTGTACTCTTCAAGTCACTTGTGTTGTCCCGTCTTGAGTACTGTTCAGTACTCACTTCCCCCTTTAGAGCAGGAGAGATTGCTGAAATAGAGGGAATACAGAGAACATATACGGCACGCATAGACGCGATAAAGCACCTAAATTATTGGGATCGTCTCAAAGCTCTCCAAATGTACTCACTAGAAAGAAGACGAGAGAAATATCAAATAATATACACCTGGAAGATACTGGAGGGCCAGGTCCCAAATCTACACAGTAAAATAACAACGTACTGGAGTGAACGATATGGAAGAAAATGCAGAATAGAACCAGTGAAGAGCAGGGGTGCCATAGGCACAATCAGAGAACACTGTATAAACATCAGAGGTCCGCGGTTGTTCAACGTCCTCCCAGCAAGCATAAGAAATATTGCCGGAACAACCGTGGACATCTTCAAGAGGAAACTAGATTTATTCCTCCAAGGAGTTCCGGACCAGCCGGGCTGTGGTGGGTATGTGGGCCTGCGGGCCGCTCCAAGCAACAGCCTAGTGGACCAAACTCTCACAAGTCAAGCCTGGCCTCGGGCCGGGCTTGGGGAGTAGAAGAACTCCCAGAACCCCATCAACCAGGTATCAACCAGGTAACTGTGTGTAGTGTTGGTGGTAACTGTGTGTGGTGTTGGTGGTAACTGTGTGTAGTGTTGGTGGTAACTGTGTGTGGTGTTTTGGTGGTAACTGTGTGTAGTGTTGGTGGTAACTGTGTGTGGTGTTGGTGGTAACTGTGTGTGGTGTTGTGGTAACTGTGTGTGGTGTTGGTGGTAAGTGTGTGTGGTGTTAGTGGTAACTGTGTGTGGTGTTGGTGGTAACTGTGTGTGGTGTTGGTGGTAACTGTGTGTGGTGTTGGTGGTAACTGTGTGTGTGTTGGTGGTAACTGTGTGTAGTGTTGGTGGTAACTGTGTGTAGTGTTGGTGGTAACTGTGTGTAGTGTTGGTGGTAACTGTGTGTAGTGTTGGTGGTAACTGTGTGTAGTGTTGGTGGTAACTGTGTGTAGTGTTGGTGGTAACTGTGTGTAGTGGTGGTAACTGTGTGGTAACTGTGTGTAGTGTTGGTGGTAACTGTGTGTAGTGTTGGTGGTAACTGTGTGTAGTGTTGGTGGTAACTGTGTGGTGTTGGTGGTAACTGTGTGTAGTGTTGGTGGTAACTGTGTGTAGTGTTGGTGGTAACTGTGTGTGGTGTTGGTGGTAACTGTGTGTGGTGTTGGTGGTAACTGTGTGTAGTGTTGGTGGTAACTGTGTGTGGTGTTGGTGGTAACTGTGTGTGGTGTTGGTGGTAACTGTGTGTGGTGTTGGTGGTAACTGTGTGTGGTGTTGGTGGTAACTGTGTGTGGTGTTGTGGTAACTGTGTGTGGTGTTGGTGGTAACTGTGTGTGGTGTTGGTGGTAACTGTGTGTGGTGTTGTTGGTAACTGTGTGTGGTGTTGGTGGTAACTGTGTGTGGTGTTGTTGGTAACTGTGTGTGGTGTTGGTGGTAACTGTGTGTGGTGTTGGTGGTAACTGTGTGTGGTGTTGGTGGTAAGTGTGTGTGGTGTTAGTGGTAACTGTGTGTGGTGTTGGTGGTAACTGTGTGTGGTGTTGTTGGTAACTGTGTGTGGTGTTAGTGGTAACTGTGTGTAGTGTTGGTGGTAACTGTGTGTGGTGTTGGTGGTAACTGTGTGTGGTGTTCTTGGTAACTGTGTGTGGTGTTCTTGGTAACTGTGTGTGGTGGTGGTGGTAACTGTGTGTGGTGTTGGTGGTAACTGTGTGTGGTGTTGGTGGTAACTGTGTGTGGTGTTGTTGGTAACTGTGTGTGGTGGTGGTGGTAAGTGTGTGTGGTGTTGTTGGTAAGTGTGTGTGGTGTTGGTGGTAACTGTGTGTGGTGGTGGTGGTAACTGTGTGTGGTGTTGGTGGTAACTGTGTGTGGTGTTGGTGGTAAGTGTGTGTGGTGTTGTTGGTAAGTGTGTGTGGTGTTGGTGGTAACTGTGTGTGGTGGTGGTGGTAACTATGTGTGGTGGTGGTAACTGTGTGTGGTGTCGGTGGTAACTGTGTGTGGTGTTGGTGGTAACTGTGTGTGGTGTTGATGGTAACTGTGTGTGGTGTTGATGGTAATTGTGTGTGGTGTTGTTGGTAACTGTGTGTAGTGTTGGTGGTAACTGTGTGTAGTGTTGGTGGTAACTGTGTGTGGTGTTGGTGGTAACTGTGTGTGGTGTTGGTGGTAACTGTGTGTAGTGTTGGTGGTAACTGTGTGTGGTGTTGGTGGTAACTGTGTGTGGTGTTGTTGGTAACTGTGTGTGGTGGTGGTAACTGTGTGTGGTGTTGGTGGTAACTGTGTGTGGTGTTAGTGGTAACTGTGTGTGGTGTTGGTGGTAAGTGTGTGTGGTGTTGGTGGTAACTGTGTGGTGTTGGTGGTAACTGTGTGTGGTGTTGTTGGTAAGTGTGTGTGGTGTTGGTGGTAACTGTGTGTAGTGTTGGTGGTAACTGTGTGTGGTGTTGGTGGTAACTGTGTGTGGTGTTAGTGGTAACTGTGTGTGGTGTTGTTGGTAAGTGTGTGTGGTGTTGGTGGTAACTGTGTGTGGTGTTAGTGGTAACTGTGTGTGGTGTTGGTGGTAACTGTGTGTGGTGTTGGTGGTAACTGTGTGTGGTGGTGGTAACTGTGTGTGGTGGTGGTAACTGTGTGTGGTGTCGGTGGTAACTGTGTGTGGTGTTGGTGGTAACTGTGTGTGGTGTTGATGGTAACTGTGTGTGGTGTTGATGGTAACTGTGTGTGGTGTTGGTGGTAACTGTGTGTAGTGTTGGTGGTAACTGTGTGTAGTGTTGGTGGTAACTGTGTCAAGTTAACGCGTCTTGTGTTAGAAGTGAAGATGACTGTCAGCCGCCACAGTCAGCTGTGAGCCAGGCATGAAACAGTTTGTCTCTCACCTCACACAAATGAAAGCAGTTAACTGTAGATTCCAAAGGAATTCCTCAGAATGTTGCTTGCTTGCAACATGGAGGCAATTCCTCCTTATTTGTATTATGAACGTGCGGTTCGACTCCCGAACACGGAGAAGAATTGAAACAGGAATTTTCTTAAGTACTTTCGTATATTAATACTTGTCGAGACGAAGAACAGAAATTGTCGATCAAACACAAACTACCAAATTGATCATGACATTTTTTCTTCAAGTGTTGGCGTGAATATTGCACTGCTACGGTGATCATCCAGGTTGTTCCTCCAGGCACCAGCTGACTTGATGCTGAAACGACAAGGAAACGGGTCGTGGCCGATGTCGTACAACGACCACTCACACTCAAAGACCACTGTCAGAGCTCAGTGGTTCTATGGCAGAATGTCCGCTACTGCCGCTCACACTTCCTTCCTGTGAGCCGCTCTCCCCAGGAGCGGGTCCTTACTTACCTCCTGGAGATGTTTGTGTCCCGTGTTGAACCATGTGTACCGTCATGTTGGTCCCGTGTTGATCCATGTGTACCGTCATGTGGGCCCCGTGTTGAACCATGTGTACCGTCATGTTGGTCCCGTGTTGATCCATGTGTACCGTCATGTTGGTCCCGTGTTGAACCATGTGTACCGTCATGTTGGTCCCGTGTTGAACCATGTGTACCGTCATGTGTGTCCCGTGTTGAACCATGTGTACCGTCATGTGGGCCCCGTGTGTACCGTCATGTGTGTCCCGTGTTGAACCATGTGTACCGTCATGTTGGTCCCGTGTTGAACCATGTGTACCGTCATGTGGGTCCCGTGTTGAACCATGTGTACCGTCATGTGTGCCCCGTGTTGATCCATGTGTACCGTCATGTGGGCCCCGTGTTGAACCATGTGTACCGTCATGTGTGCCCCGTGTTGATCCATGTGTACCGTCATGTGGGCCCCGTGTTGAACCATGTGTACCGTCATGTGGGTCCCGTGTTGAACCATGTGTACCGTCATGTGGGTCCCGTGTTGAACCATGTGTACCGTCATGTGTGCCCCGTGTTGATCCATGTGTACCGTCATGTGGGCCCCGTGTTGAACCATGTGTACCGTCATGTGTGCCCCGTGTTGATCCATGTGTACCGTCATGTGGGCCCCGTGTTGAACCATGTGTACCGTCATGTGGGTCCCGTGTTGAACCATGTGTACCGTCATGTTGGTCCCGTGTTGAACCATGTGTACCGTCATGTGTGCCCCGTGTTGAACCATGTGTATCGTCATGTTGGTCCCGTGTTGAACCATGTGTACCGTTATGTTGGTCCCGTGTTGAACCATGTGTACCGTCATGTTGGTCCCGTGTTGAACCATGTGTACCGTCATGTGTGCCCCGTGTTGAACCATGTGTATCGTCATGTTGGTCCCGTGTTGAACCATGTGTACCGTTATGTTGGTCCCGTGTTGAACCATGTGTACCGTCATGTTGGTCCCGTGTTGAACCATGTGTACCGTCATGTTGGTCCCGTGTTGAACCATGTGTACCGTCATGTTGGTCCCCGTGTTGAACCATGTGTACCGTTATGTTGGTCCCGTGTTGAACCATGTGTACCGTCATGTTGGTCCCCGTGTTGAACCATGTGTACCGTTATGTTGGTCCCGTGTTGAACCATGTGTACCGTCATGTTGGTCCCGTGTTGAACCATGTGTACCGTCATGTGTGCCCCGTGTTGAACCATGTGTATCGTCATGTTGGTCCCGTGTTGAACCATGTGTACCGTTATGTTGGTCCCGTGTTGAACCATGTGTACCGTCATGTTGGTCCCGTGTTGAACCATGTGTACCGTCATGTTGGTCCCCGTGTTGAACCATGTGTACCGTTATGTTGGTCCCGTGTTGAACCATGTGTACCGTCATGTTGGTCCCGTGTTGAACCATGTGTACCGTCATGTTGGTCCCCGTGTTGAACCATGTGTACCGTTATGTTGGTCCCGTGTTGAACCATGTGTACCGTCATGTTGGTCCCGTGTTGAACCATGTGTACCGTCATGTGTGCCCCGTGTTGAACCATGTGTACCGTCATGTGGGCCCCGTGTTGAACCATGTGTACCGTCATGTGGGCCCCGTGTTGAACCATGTGTACCGTCATGTGGGCCCCGTGTTGAACCATGTGTACCGTCATGTGGGCCCTGTGTTGAACCATGTGTACCGTCATGTGTGCCCCGTGTTGAACCATGTGTACCGTCATGTGGGCCCCGTGTTGAACCATGTGTACCGTCATGTGGGCCCCGTGTTGAACCATGTGTACCGTCATGTGGGCCCCGTGTTGATCCATGTGTACCGTCATGTGGGCCCCGTGTTGATGCATGTGTACCGTCATGTGGGCCCCGTGTTGAACCATGTGTACCGTCATGTGGGCCCCGTGTTGAACCATGTGTACCGTCATGTGGGCCCCGTGTTGAACCATGTGTACCGTCATGTGGGCCCCGTTTTGAACCATGTGTACCGTCATGTGGGCCCCGTGTTGAACCATGTGTACCGTCATGTGGGCCCCGTGTTGAACCATGTGTACCGTCATGTGGGCCCCGTGTTGAACCATGTGTACCGTAATGTGGGCCCCGTGTTGAACCATGTGTACCGTCATGTGGGTATATATATATATATATATATATATATATATATATATATATATATATATATATATATATATATATATATATATATATTAGTATATTTTGGTAGCAGTCTTTCCTGTAGACATATGTTATTAAATATGACCGAAAAAGTAAGATTAATAATTCTAACACGAATTTTCTCAATTTTCCTTATGTTTGTTTTTACTGATGACGGTAAATGAAAAATCAATTCTCCAAAATTCATTCTTTATTTCTTAGTTTGACGCGACACTTGAACGCGTTTCGTAATAACTAATTACATTTTCAAAGACTTTTAGTTTTCACACACAACTATAACCTGAAAGCACTAAACAGTTCTTTACTATGCTATGATTTAAACAGCTTTCATCTTTCATTTTATACCCGCGTTTTGGGTGAGGTGATATGTTACAACAGTTTTTAATGAGGTGAACAAAACTTTCAACAAAGAACAGAACACGAAAACAATGGATATTAACTGGATATTAACTGGGTAATTGAAGGTATGAATGGAAGTAACTGCGGAAGGGCCTATTGGCCCATATTTCTTGATGCTTCTATATTGGAGCGGGGTCTTGAAGTGGGTAGAATATAGTTGTGCATTAATTGACTGTTGATTGCTGGTGTTGACTTCTTGATGTGTAGTGCCTCGCAGATGTCAAGCCGCCTGCTATCGCTGTACCTATCGATGATTTCTGTGTTATTTGTTAAGATTTCTCTGGTGATGGTTTGGTTGTGGGAAGAGAGTATATGTTCCTTAATGAGCCCTGTTGCTTATGCATCGTTAAACGCCTGGAAAGAGATGTTTTGTCTTGCCTATATACTGAGTTTTTTGGGGCTTACAGTCCCCAAGTGGACATTTAAAGGCATAGACGACGTTTGTCTCTTTTAGGGCGTTCTGCTCCGTGTCTGGACAGTTTTTCATTAGTAGGCTGGCTTTTTTTTGGTTTTATAGTAAAATCGTTAGTTTATCTTCTGNGTTCCCTGAGTGTCAGCAAGGTAGGAGTTCCCTGAATGTCAGCCAGGTAGGTGTTTCCTGAGTGTCAGCCTGGTAGGAGTTCCCTAAGTGTCAGCCAGGTAGGAGTTCCCTGAGTGTCAGCCAGGTAGGAGTTCCCTGAGTGTCAGCAAGGTAGGATTTCCCTGAGTATCAGCCGGGTAGGAGTTCCCTGAGTGTCAGCCAGGTAGGAGTTCCCCGAGTGTCAGCCAGGTAGGAGTTCCCTGAGTGTCAGCAAGGTAGGATTTCCCTGAGTATCAGCCGGTAGGAGTTCCCTGAGTGTCAGCCTAGTAGGAGTTCCCGAGTGTCAGCCAGGTAGGAGTTCCCTGAGTGTCAGCCTGGTAGGGGTTCCCTGAGTGTCAGCCAGGTAGGAGTTCCCTGAGTGTCAGCCAGGTAGGGGTTCCCTGAGTGTCAGCCTGGTAGGAGTTCCCAGAGTGTCACCCTGGTAGGGGTTCCCTGAGTGTCAGCCAGGTAGGAGTTCCCAGAGTGTCACCCTGGTAGGAGTTCCCTGAGTGTCAGCCAGGTAGGAGTTCCCTGAGTGTCACCCTGGTAGGAGTTCCCTGAGTGTCAGCCAGGTAGGAGTTCCCTGAGTGTCAGCCAGCTAGGAGTTCCCTGAGTGTCAGCCAGGTAGGTGTTCCCTGAGTGTCAGCCAGGTAGGAGTTCCCTGAGTGTCAGCCTGGTAGGAGTTCCCTGAGTGTCACCCTGGTAGGAGTTCCCTGAGTGTCAGCCAGGTAGGAGGTCCCTGAGTGTCACCCTGGTAGGAGTTCCCTGAGTGTCAGCCAGGTAAGAGTTCTCTTAGTGTCAGCCAGGTAGGAGTTCCCTGAGTGTCAGCCAGGTAGGTGTTCCCTGAGTGTCAGCAGGTAGGAGTTCCCTGAGTGTCAGCCTGGTAGGAGTTCCCTGAGTGTCAGCCTGGTAGGAGTTCCCTGAGTGTCAGCCTGGTAGGAATTCCCTGAGTGTCAGCCAGGTAGGAGTTCCCTGAGTGTCAGCCAGGTAGGAGTTCCCTGAGTGTCAGCCTGGTAGGAGTTCCCTGAGTGTCAGCCAGGTAGGGGTTCCCTGAGTGTCAGCCTGGTAGGAGTTTCCTGAGTGTCAGCCTGGTAGGAGTTCCCTGAGTGTCATCCAGGTATGAGTTCCTTGAGTGTCAGCCAGGTAGGAGTTCCCTGAGTGTCAGCCAGGTAGGAGTACCCTGAGTGTCAGCCAGGTAGGAGTTCCCTGAGTGTTGTCAGGTAGGTGTTCCCTGAGTGTCATCCAGGTAGGAGTTCCCTGAGTGTCAGCTAGGTAGGAGTTCCCTGAGTGTCAGCCAGGTAGGAGTTCCCTAAGTGTCAGCCAGGTAGGAGTTCCTTGAGTGTCAGCCAGGTAGGAGTTCCCTGAGTGTCAGCCAGGTAGGAGTTCCCTGAGTGTCAGCCAGGTAGGTGTTCCCTGAGTGTCAGCCAGGTAGGTGTTCCCTGAGTGTCATCCAGGTATGAGTTCCTTGAGTGTCAGCCTGGTAGGAGTTCCCTGAGTCATCCAGGTATGAGTTCCTTGAGTGTCAGCCAGGTAGGAGTTCCCTAAGTGTCAGCCAGGTAGGAGTTCCCTGAGTGTCAGCCAGGTAGGAGTTCCCTAAGTGTCAGCCAGGTAGGAGTTCCCTGAGTGTCAGCCAGGTAGGAGTTCCCTAAGTGTCAGCCAGGTAGGAGTTCCCTGAGTGTCAGCCAGGTAGGAGTTCCCTAAGTGTCAGCCTGATAGGAGTTCCCTAAGTGTCAGCCAGGTAGGAGTTCCCTAAGTGTCAGCGAGGTAGGAGTTCCCTGAGTGTCAGCCAGGTAGGAGTTCCCAGAGTGTCAGCCAGGTAGGAGTTCCCTGAGTGTCAGCCAGGTAGGAGTTCCCTGAGTGTCAGCCAGGTAGGAGTTCCCTAAGTGTCAGCCAGGTAGGAGTTCCCTAAGTGTCAGCCAGGTAGGAGTACCCTGAGTGTCAGCCAGGTAGGAGTTCCCTGAGTGTCATCCAGGTATGAGTTCCTTGAGTGTCAGCCAGGTAGGAGTTCCCTGAGTGTCAGCCAGGTAGGTGTTCCCTGAGTGTCATCCAGGTATGAGTTCCTTGAGTGTCAGCCAGGTAGGTGTTCCCTGAGTGTGAGCCAGGTAGGTGTTCCCTGAGTGTCAGCCAGGTAGGAGTTCCTGAGTGTGAGCCAGGTAGTTCCCTGAGTGTCAGCCAGGTAGGGGCTCCCTGAGTGTCAGCCAGGTAGGAGTTCCCTAAGTGTCAGCGAGGTAGGAGTTCCCTGAGTGTCAGCCAGGTAGGAGTTCCCAGAGTGTCAGCCAGGTAGGAGTTCCCTGAGTGTCAGCCAGGTAGGAGTTCCCTGAGTGTCAGCCAGGTAGGAGTTCCCTAAGTGTCAGCCAGGTAGGAGTTCCCTAAGTGTCAGCCAGGTAGGAGTACCCTGAGTGTCAGCCAGGTAGGAGTTCCCTGAGTGTCATCCAGGTATGAGTTCCTTGAGTGTCAGCCAGGTAGGAGTTCCCTGAGTGTCAGCCAGGTAGGTGTTCCCTGAGTGTCATCCAGGTATGAGTTCCTTGAGTGTCAGCCAGGTAGGTGTTCCCTGAGTGTGAGCCAGGTAGGTGTTCCCTGAGTGTCAGCCAGGTAGGAGTTCCCTGAGTGTGAGCCAGGTAGTTCCCTGAGTGTCAGCCAGGTAGGGGCTCCCTGAGTGTCAGCCAGGTAGGAGTTCCCTGAGTGTCAGCCAGGTAGGAGTTCCCTGAGTGTCAGCCAGGTAGGAGTTCCCTGAGTGTCAGCCAGGTAGGGGCTCCCTGAGTGTCAGCCAGGTAGGAGTTCCCTGAGTGTCAGCCAGGTAGGAGTTCCCTGAGTGTCAGCCAGGTAGGAGTTCCCTGAGTGTCAGCCAGGTAGGAGTTCCCTGAGTGTCAGCCAGGTAGGAGTTCCCTGAGTGTCAGCCAGGTAGGAGTTCCCTGAGTGTCAGCCAGGTAGGAGTTCCCTGAGTGTCAGCCAGGTAGGAGTTCCCTGAGTGTCAGCCAGGTAGGAGTACCCTGAGTGTCAGCCAGGTAGGAGTTCCCTGAGTGTCAGCCAGGTAGGAGTACCCTGAGTGTCAGCCAGGTAGGAGTTCCCTGAGTGTCAGCCAGGTAGGAGTTCCCTGAGTGTCAGCCAGGTAGGAGTTCCCTGAGTGTCAGCCAGGTACCTCGCCCATAACATAACCAGTATTCCCCCCATTTGTAATCATTATAGTAGGAAATCAGAACTGTATGTTCATCATTATACATTATACACCTCTGTGTAAGTCTGTATTTGCTCTATGATCAATTATACTAATAATAAATCGTTGTTGTGTAATTTGCAGGTGAGGTTGTCATTAAAGAGGAGCGAGCCGCCGCGGGCCGGCACGTGGAGGCGCCTGGTGAGTACCTCTTGTCTCAAGCTCTCTACCTCTGTGTTCATGAACCGCCCGGTACCCCAGGTGTTGGTAAATTCATGTCTTTCGGAAGTGACGAGTTTACAGGACGATGTGCTATCCATCATCAGTCATCTGTTTGGATTCAACTATCCACAAAGAATGGATAAATGTCTTATCCACCAGACTGATGGATCAGTCTTCTAGTCCTTGGACTCCATTTCCAACCGATGAAGGTGATTAAAATGTTTTTACAAGCTCAGGTGATTGTAACATCACATACATTCCATTCCTAATCCATCACATAGTCAATCTTGGGTACAAGTCCAATATATCATCAAGTGTTCCAGTATTCATATACTGTAGTAGTTACAGCGTTCAGCATACCTCAGCCCAGGAGGGCGAAAGTCAGTCAATATGGGACATTCTACAATATAATGTTCATGGGAGTGCATGTTTCCTCTTTCACAAAGTTGACACACGGTGTATTGGACACTTTCACAAAGTTGACACACGGTGTATTGGACACTTTCACAAAGTTGACACACGGTGTATTGGACACTTTCACAAAGTTGACACACGGTGTATTGGACACTTTCACAAAGTTGACACACGGTGTATTGGACACTTTCACAAAGTTGACACACGGTGTATTGGACACTTTCACAAAGTTGACACACGGTGTATTGGACACTTTCACAAAGTTGACACACGGTGTATTGGACACTTTCACAAAGTTGACACACGGTGTATTGGACACTTTCACAAAGTTGACACACGATGTATTGGACACTTTCACAAAGTTGACACACGATGTATTGGACACTTTCACAAAGTTGACACACGGTGTATTGGACACTTTCACAAAGTTGACACACGGTGTATTGGACACTTACACAAAGTTGACACATGGAGTATTCGACACTTACACAAAGTTGACATACGGTGTATTCGACACTTTCACAAAGTTGACACACGGTGTATTCGACACTTTCACAAAGTTGACATACGGTGTATTCGACACTTTCACAAAGTTGACACACGGTGTATTCGACACTTACACAAAGTTGACATACGGTGTATTCGACACTTTCACAAAGTTGACACACGGTGTATTCGACACTTTCACAAAGTTGACATACGGTGTATTCGACACTTACACAAAGTTGACATACGGTGTATTCGACACTTTCACAAAGTTGACACACGGTGTATTCGACACTTTCACAAAGTTGACATACGGTGTATTCGACACTTTCACAAAGTTGACACACGGTGTATTCGACACTTTCACAAAGTTGACATACGGTGTATTCGACACTTTCACAAAGTTGACACACGGTGTATTCGACACTTGGGTTTTGAGAGAGCTGCCAGATACGTCTATATCCCAGGCGCATTTTGGTCACTATAACATCACATTGCCGAGTTCTTGCTCTATTAGTTCTGTATATAAATGTCTCCTCACTATATTTATCATAATACTAGTAGTACCCGGCCACGCGTGAGCCACAGCAACCTTCCCTGTCCTCCCCACCATCCCCCCCTCACCCGTCTCCTCGTCCTTCCCACCATGCCCCCCTCACCCGTCTCCTCGTCCTCCCCACCATTCCCCCCCTCACCCGTCTCCTCGTCCTCCCCACCATTACCCTCTCCCTTGTCCCCTCGTCCTCCCCACCATTGTCCCCTCCCTTGTCCCCCAGTCCTCCCCACCATCTCTCACTTCCGTCCCCTCGTCCTCCCCACCATTCCCCACTCCCTCGTCCGATGCCTTCACAAATGGTCTGATGTTCCCTTCAAAAAATTGGGAACATAAAGTGATCTGATGTTCCCATCACAGAAATATAAGAAAAACAGTTTTTTTCAAAAAACGCATGTTTTACCTGTCAGAGGGGTGACATCTATATAGTATGTATATAAAGAGACGCGCTTATTCAAATGCAACGTTGTTTCAAAATTTCAAAGCAATCGGTGAAGAGCTTTTGGAGATTACAGCGTATGTTGTTCTTTCGTCCAACAGATGGCGCTGTTTTTTTTTTAATATATTTTTTTCCCTGTTACAGATGAGGCATGTATATAGTAGATATATAAAAAGACGCGTCTATTCGAATGCAACATTGTGTCAAAATTTCTAAACAATCGGTAAAGATGTTTTGAAGATTTCCCTCACATGAAAAAACAGTTCATCAGAAAATGCATGTTTTTTTTACCGTCACAGACGTGACATCTATATAGTATGTATATAAAAACCTGCTCGGATGCGAATGGAACGTTGTGTGAAAATTTCGACGCAATCGGTGAAGAACTTTCGGAGATTAGCGATTTTGAACAAACGAACATTTCCATTTTTATTTATATAGATTTAATGCTACAATTTTCAGGTCTTTGTAAATTTGTTAGGTCGGTGAGGTTTTCATTAGATAGTTGTTTAAGTATTCTCTTTGTCACTGCTAATGAAACACCCATATCAATTTCTACCACTGGTTTTCAAAAGGCTGTCTTTGCAAGCATATCAACAGTGTCATGCCTTGAGATGCCAACATGTGATGGTATCCATAGGAATTTAATTTCAAATCTGTTTTCTTTAGCAGCTAAAACATTCATTCGAATATCACTGACTATTTTCTGGGTGTCACTACTATGTGCGTTCAATGCCAGGAGTGCACTCTGCGAGTCACAGTATATAAGTCCACTGCCTTTGTCTTTTAATAATTCAGTTGCAAGGTATATGCCTGCAAGTTCGGTTTGAGTTGTACTTGCCCAGTCATTGACGCGCTTTATTGCTGTACGTAAGAGCGATTGCTGAAATATTTCATGCACATCCGGTACATCGTCCACCTTCTTCTACAGAGCCGTCGGTATAGCACTGATACACATCGTTACCCATACTCTGAGTACTTTCAGTGATGCTTTTCAGTGTTAACTGTTTTAATAATGTAGAGTGAATACTATCTTTCTTGGGTGAATTTACAAAATAAACTGATAGATCCCAGTTATCCCTTGGATTAACTCGTTGGTACATATGTACTCTTGATACATATTCAATATTTTGATGTAGTTGGCTATCTTGTAGAACCAAAATGCATAACCAGATTTCCCTATCCTTCTATAGACCTCAGGTGAGTGTAGCATATTAGCAAGTTTAACTTGAAACTTCATGTGTTGCCGAGATCTACTCAATGCTTTCACGCCGAAAACTGTGTTAATGGACAAAATTCTCTCACTTATGGTAGGTAATTTTAACTCTGCTCTCATATTATCTATTCTCGTGGACTTTGGAGCCCCAAGGATGAGACGCATACCTTGATTTTGCAAGATTTCAAGAGATTTTACCTCTTTGTGTCTGTATACAGTGTGAGATGTAGAGCATTGTAGTCAATCACAGAGCGTATAAATGATACATAAAACTTTCTAGAAAGTGATACATAGAACATTCTAAATGCTAGAATGTTTTAATGGTATATATAGAATATTCTAGCAAGTACCAAAAGCATCGAGAAGAACTTGCATTGAAGACTGTGAGGCAGCCTGTAAACATATATCATCAGCATAACAAATGACAGTGTCTTCATTATTAGTTGGAAGATCTTTAATAAGTTTATGCATCAGAACGTTGAACAACAAGGGGCTGAGGACCCCTCCTTGTGGAGTTCCCAGTTCAAAGTGTTTGCTCTCTGTGCTTTTAACACCATTAAACAAAACATATGCTGTTTAGTTAGACAAATAGTCCTTTATCCATTTCAGTCATTTTCCATACAGTCAGCTCGGCAAGCTGTTCCAGTATGATTTCTCTGTTTGCTGTATCAAAAGCTGCTGCTAGGTCGATGAAGACTGTTTGAGGGGAAGCTTCAATATGTGCGAAGTATTCAGCAAAACAGTGTTGTGTACTGAGCCCAGGCATAAATCCAAACAGTTGAGGTGACAGGTGCCCCTGTATACGATACATGAGTCGGTTAAGGACAATGCGTTCAAGCACTTTACAGACACACGATGTTAGAGATATCGGTCTATAATTATCTGAGTGTGGTTTGGGGATGGGAATAATGACACTCTTTGTCCAAGCATCAGGTAATACTCCTTCACGTAAACTCATTCTTTACAACACTAATAGTGGATTACCTGGTACTTGTGAGACTAATCTCAGTAGACTGTAAGTAATACCGTCCTCTCCAGGAGCAATTGATTTGCCCCTCTTTAATGCATGATTTAATTCCCATTCAGTTACATCATTAAGATCCGACACATCAGTGGCTGTACAGGCAAGATTGATAAGATTGATGGTTCTTTGTCTGTTAGGGCGTGTGTCATTAAGTTTGTGCTGTATGTTAATTAGGAGTGAGTTGTAGCTTGATGTTAGTGCCCATTGATCAAGCATAATGTTTGCTTGTTTAATGGGCTGTGGTGCAGTGGTTTGGTGGGGTTGCTTCTAGAGATTTTTCGTATCTTTTCCCAAACGTCAACAAGTGATGTTTGCTCGTTTATACTTTGTAGGAATTCTTCCCAATGTTTATTCCGTACATCTTCTATATCCATGAGTCTATATCTTCTAGAAGATATAGACTCATTCCTCTCAATGTTTACTGACGATGCTAAAATTATGAGAAGGATTGAGACAGAGGAGGACAGCAAGAGACAACAGGATGACCTGGATAGACTGAAGGAATGGTCCAACAAATGGCTGCTAGAGCTTAACTCGAGCAAGGGCAAAGTGATGAAGATAGGCGTAAGGAGCAGGAGGTCAAAAACAAGGTCCCAACTGGGAGAGGAAACCCTTCAGGAGTCAGAACGAGAGAAAGATTTGGGGGTTGATATCACACCAGACCTGTCCTCTGAAGCCCACATTAAGAGGATAACATCAGCGGCGTATGCAAGGCTGGCGAACATAAGAATTGCCTTCAGAAATTTGTGTAAGGAATCATTCAGAACCTTGTATATCTCATATGTTAGACCAATACTGGAATATGCGGTTCCAGCGTGGAGTCCATATCTTGTCAAACACAAAACGAAGTTAGAAAAGGTTCAGAGGTGTGCCATCAGGCTAGTCCCCGAACGGAGAGGGAGGAGCTATGAAGAAAGGTTATGGGAACTGAACCTCACGTCACTGGAAGACAGAAGTTAGGGGAGACATGACCACTATCTACAAAATTCTCAGAGGAATTGACAAGGTAGATACTGATAAACTGTTTAACACTGGTGGTACGCAAACAAGGGTGGAAACCGAGTACCCAAATGAGCCACAGAGACATTAGAAAGAAGTTTTTCAGTGTCAGAGTGGTTAACAGTTGGAATGCATTAGACAGTGATGTGGTGGAGGCTGACTCCATACACAGTTTCAAATGTAGATATGAGCCCAGATGACTCTGGAATCTGTACACCAGTTGAGAGGCGGGACCTAGGGGGGGGGGTAAAAATAGCCTAAGCTACTCTATTTCTTTGAGATGTATTTCTTTCTTTGTCTCATTAGACATACTTGAACTTGAGGCGGGACCAAAGAGCCAGAGCTCAACCCCCCGCAAGTACAACTAGGTGAGTACATGAGCGTGGGATCCAGGATGGTAGATGAGGGTAACTGTAAGGTGAGGAGCGGCATGAGACACGTCCTCCCTCGCTGACTGCTGGCCACACACTGTACGGGGCGTCTATCAGGGACATGATCATTCTGAAGAACACAGTTGGCTGTCGTACTGTTAACTCCTCCAGATATCTTATCATCCTTCCCACTATCATATTTATCTTATCATTCATACTGATCATTATGATTAATTTTCATAAATTATTTTTTGTTTTGTGATAAGATACTGATCATGACTGAGAACTTTTTCACTTTCGAATATTTATGTTTCGAAGTTAATAATTGTGTTATCTGGTTTCTCTATTATCATCCAGGCTCTAATGATTTATTAAATATGATAGTCAAGGACTGAATCAGCTTATTTTGACATTATTCAAGGACTCTGGCAAACATTTGGGTCAGGTCCTGGGGACTTGTTGGCCATTTATTTGGTAATTGTTTAGTTGGTCCTCGCTGGTAACACAAAGCAATTCACCTTCTCCGCTTCACCACCTAAATAGATTTGTTCAGTTGCAGGTATAATATCAAGAGTTGCATTGGTAAATACAAAGTATTTATTTACAGTCAGAGTACACAAGCGTAATGATGCGGTAATTAATATGTGGTCATGGTACATGAGGAGATACATACATACTTCGTATAAACCGTCAGCGAAATTTAGATATATATTATTTTACAATTAGGCCATCCTAGTATCTATTGCTTTATTATATCCGTGATTTTAGCCTTTACCTGCTGCACATTTTTAGACGTGCCTTTATTATGTGATGGGTAACGCTTCCCTTTGGTGGAATGTTCAGTGAGACATTTCCGAGTACCTAACGGAATTTAATTATATAATTACATATCTTTAGTGGGATTAAAGTCTGTAAATTATTTAATATAATATTTGAAATAATTTATACTTGAGAGGTGCACAACTAACTCCCGTAGAGTCTGGTTGGTAACTGTGACGGTGCTGCCGGGACGGGCTCGGTCACCCCTGTGATGTTCTCATACCGCCCCGCTGCCAGCCGTGTGATCATTACTTCCATCTTGTTTAAATCACTGACAACCATTAACCGTTGTCGCCAAGGTTAACTGGCACTCAGTAATTTTAAGTCATATTTTGTTTGTTGTCATCATTTTGGTGATTTATTTGTTTTTCTTTTAGTGTAGTTTTCCGAATCAGTTGTAATGACTAACACATGAATTTGTATGGTTTATATATTCTACAGGATAAATTTGTAATTAATTTGTTTACATATGAAATGTTTAATATATTTGCTCTGCTGTTTAGACATATAAACAAAGAGAAAAATGGTTGGAATTACAACTTATGGCACACGTGTGATAAGCACATATATGATGATTCATGTCGAGCTGTTGGGCAGCTGTGTGAAGAGCCGGAACTATTGTTCTGTAACAGGCAAATATTTAGACGTAAACAAGATAACTTTCAGTGGTATATGTATCCGGGGTGAGGGCAACCCGCACCACTGAGAAGTGATATAGTGCATGAGCAGTAAAAGTTAGGGTTGTGCGGTACGACAGTTGCGGGTGTGTGTGTGGCAGCGTGGTGTGGGAGGCGGTGGCGGGCGTCAATGTGGTGTGCGCCACGGTCCTGGGAGGGTGTGAGAGCGTGCCAGGCTTACCTATACACACACACACACGCTTCTCTCTCTATCTTTATCTATCTGGCAATTTTTTTATATTAAATGGGTGTCAACTCTTGAGTGCAAGTCATTAAGGGGTCACGAAAATTAGTTATTATTTCCTCATTGGCTCATCAGTTCTGGTGAATTAACACTTTAAAAGTGTTATTTAATGTTTATATAGTGCTAGACAAGACAGCAACACCAGCCCGCAGACTATCAGCAGTGACCCTACGAGTTGGCACAAAGCAAGACGCGCCAGTAGTACGAGGCAATAATTGGTGCCAGGTCACTCGTGGGTTGACAAGCAGAGGCGTCGAGGTCAGAGGTCACCCCGCCGTCGCCAGCGTGTTCTTCAAGATGTGGACTCTGCAACGCAGCAACAAGGAACCTGATAAGAAATGGCGGTGAGCGTATTCGAAATTATCAGTATGTTTTGTTCTATATTGTTCTGTTAATGTTGTCTGCTGTAGGTTAAATACCAGATGTTTACAAACAATGGTTTATACTGTAGGCTTCATAGCAGTTGTTTATAAACAATGATTCATAGTGTAATTTATTTATTTTAATTATGTGTTCTAAATGTTTATTAGTTTATATAGTGAAGAGGATACAAGTTTTGCAGTGCTATTCTCACTTTCATTTGAACAATTACAAAGTGTCATTAAGTGATATATGTGTAATTATCAAGTGTAGGTGAGCGTGACGGTGCTGTCTGGGCCGTGACGGGCCGTGACGGGGTCTTGCCTCATGTCTTGGTGTTGCTGAGTTAATAGCTGTCATCTTAATTAAGGTGTTGCGTCGCTGTGTGGTCATGGGCCGCTCCTCGCCCCCAGTGTCGTGTTCTTGATGATGCTATTTTAAGCTGAGGAACTTGACTGGCGTTAGTGAGAATGTGTTGAGGCCGTGTGGTGGGGTCGAACCCGCGTCACTAGGGGCCGGGTTGATCAAGCAGTTACTCAAGTACTGGCGAACCTGGACACCTTTTCTCAGTCCTTGGCAACGTGGTTTATGTTATGCAGTTTATGAGCATGGAAATTTCCTAATCAAGTGTTATTCTCATAAAGAGCCTGGTATTGTCATCCACACTTCAGTGGATGTAAACATTACTTTCCTTTTTAAGACCACTCATAGCCCAGTCGATAGAGCGTGGGCCTCACAGGCGTGGGGGTTCAGGGTTCGAGACCCATACAGTCCAGGTGAATGGAAAGTGTAGTATTGTTTCGGAGCTCATAAACTGTGTAATAAATGTAAAGACAGCCGCCAGCGATAAAGAAAAGATGTAGAGGTTCGTAAGGAAATGCGTGTGACTGATTAATGAGTCCTGGTCCGGGACTCCCAGGCACACACATCGCCAACTGAACCATGATGAGCAGCTCACTGTACACTTACATTAATGTTCACTTTAGGTGAAGACAAGCGGCAAGTGTCCCACTGTGTCACTCTTTATATTATGTAAGCTTACCTTTTTTATATTTCATATTTACACTTTTATTTTGAAACTTGTAATTACTTATAATTTGTTACTGTTAAGATACACGGCCCTGATGCAGCCTCCAAATAATTCTGATTTAAATTTTGCCCCGAGGGGCGAGTTTAGTGGGCAGCGCCACTCATCTTGTGAGTGGACATACTGCCATAGTGACAGTATTGGGCAGCGCCACTCATTCTGTGAGTGGACACACCGCCATAGTGACAGTATTGGGCAGCGCCACTCATCCTGTGAGTGGACACACCGCCATAGTGACAGTATTGGGCAGCGCCACTCATCCTGTGAGTGGACACACCGCCATAGTAACAGTATTGGGCAGCGTCACTCATCCTGTGAGTGGACACACCGCCATAGTGACAGTATTGGGCAGCGCCACTCATCCTGTGAGTGGCCACACCGCCATAGTGACAGTATTGGGCAGCGCCACTCATCCTGCAACCCGTCCTCGCAAATTCGTACAGTCAATATTGACTTATTTAATATGTGCATAGGTGACATACCTAACATAATAGTTTCCCTTGAAAAGCTTCATAGAAAACACCGACCTTACCTAACCTACTTAGTATGTTAAGATAAGCATCTTATTGCTTCGTAATTACAATTATTAACTAACCTATACCTATAATAGGTTAAGTAACAATTGTAATTACGAAGCTATAAGATGCTTATTTTAACATACTAAGTAGGTTAGGTAAGGTCGGTGTTTTCTATGAAGCTTTTCAAGGGAAACTATTATGTTTAGTATGTCACCTATGCACGTAACTAATAAGTCAATATTGACTATACGAATTTGCGAGGACGGGTTGCATCCTGTGAGTGGACACACCGCCATAGTAACAGTATTGGGCAGCGTCACTCATCCTGCGAGTGGACACACCGCCATAGTGACAGTATTGGGCAGCGTCACTCATCCTATGAGTGGACACACCGCCATAGTGACAGTATTGGGCAGCGCCACTCATCCTGTGAGTGGACACTGCCATAGTGACAGTATTGGGCAGCGCCACTCATCTTGTGAGTGGACACACCGCCATAGTGACAGTATTGGGCAGCGCCACTCATCTTGTGAGTGGACACATTGCCATAGTGACAGTATTGGCAGCGCCACTCATCTTGTGAGTGGACACACCGCTATAGTGACAGTATTGGGCAGCGCCACTCATCCTGTGAGTGGACACACCGCCATAGTGACAGTATTGGGCAGCGCCACTCATCTTGTGAGTGAACATACTGCCATAGTGACAGTATTGGGCAGCGCCACTCATCTTGTGAGTGGACATATTGCCATAGTGACAGTATTGGGCAGCGCCACTCATCCTGTGAGTGGACACACCGCCATAGTGACAGTATTGGGCAGCGCCACTCATCTTGTGAGTGGACATATTGCCATAGTGACAGTATTGGGCAGCGCCACTCATCCTGTGAGTGGACACACCGCCATAGTGACAGGATTGGGCAGCCCCACTCATCTTGTGAGTGGACACACCGCTATAGTGACAGTATTGGGCAGCGCCACTCATCCTGTGAGTGGACACACCGCCATAGTGACAGTATTGGGCAGCGCCACTCATCTTGTGAGTGGACACACCGCCATAGTGACAGTATTGGGCAGCGCCACTCATCCTGTGAGTGGACACACCGCCATAGTGACAGTATTGTGCAGCGCCACTCATCCTGTGAGTGGACACACCGCCATAGTGACAGTATTGGGCAGCGCCACTCATCTTGTGAGTGGACACACCGCCATAGTGACAGTATTGGGCAGCGCCACTCATCTTGTGAGTGGACACACCGCCATAGTGACGGTATTGGGCAGCGCCACTCATCTTGTGAGTGGACACACCGCCATAGTGACAGTATTGGGCAGCGCCACTCATCTTGTGAGTGGACACACCGCCATAGTGACGGTATTGGGCAGCGCCACTCATCCTGTGAGTGGACACACCGCCATAGTGACAGTATTGGGCAGCGCCACTCATCTTGTGAGTGGACACACCGCCATAGTGACAGTATTGGGCAGCGCCACTCATCTTGTGAGTGGACACACCGCCATAGTGACAGTATTGGGCAGCGCCACTCATCTTGTGAGTGGACACACCGCCATAGTGACAGTATTGGGCAGCGCCACTCATCCTGTGAGTGGACACACCGCCATAGTGACAGTATTGGGCAGCGCCACTCATCTTGTGAGTGGACACACCGCCATAGTGACAGTATTGGGCAGCGCCACTCATCCTGTGAGTGGACACACCGCCATAGCAGCATGTACAACACTCCCCAATAGGAAGAAACCCCGCTGGGTTGTTCATCCTGTCACTTGTACCCAGACACAGATAATTCTGATTTTTGATGGTTTACTTGTATACATGACTTAGTGTACATAAAGTTAAAGTTCAGTTTACTTTATGTGTTAAGTTGTACAGTTAAGAGAATAACTTGTAGTGAGGGTCCATCGCCAAGGTATAAGGTTGGCATAGGCCTAGCTTCAGGGATGGTGATACCAGTGGTTGACGCTCGTTACTCGTATCATCATTTTAGTACACCATCATTCTTGTATAATACGTTTAGTTAACGAACGTTACTCGTATAATGCGTTTAGTTAACGAACGTTACTCGTATAATGCGTTTAGTAGACGACGGTTGGTTGTGTGATTGGTTCAGTAGACGACCGTTGGTTGTATAATTGGTTCAGTAGACGACCGTTGGTTGTATAATTGGTTCAGTAGACGACCGTTGGTTGTATAATTGGTTCAGTAGACGACCGTTGGTTGTATAATTGGTTCAGTAGACGACCGTTGGTTGTATAATTGGTTCAGTAGACGACCGTTGGTTGTATAATTGGTTCAGTAGACGACCGTTGGTTGTATAATTGGTTCAGTAGACGACCGTTGGTTGTATAATTGGTTCAGTAGACGACGGTTGGTTGTAAAATTGGTTCAGTAGACGACCGTTGGTTGTATAATTGGTTCAGTAGACGACCGTTGGTTGTATAATTGGTTCAGTAGACGACGGTTGGTTGTATAATTGGTTCAGTAGACGACCGTTGGTTGTATAATTGGTTCAGTAGACGACGGTTGGTTGTATAATTGGTTCAGTAGACGACCGTTGGTTGTATAATTGGTTCAGTAGACGACGGTTGGTTGTATAATTGGTTTAGTAGACGACCGTTGGTTGTATAATTGGTTCAGTAGACGACGGTTGGTTGTATAATTGGTTTAGTAGACGACCGTTGGTTGTATAATTGGTTCAGTAGACGACCGTTGGTTGTATAATTGGTTCAGTAGATGACCGTTGGTTGTATAATTGGTTCAGTAGATGACCGTTGGTTGTATAATTGGTTCAGTAGACGACCGTTGGTTGTATAATTGGTTCAGTAGATGACCGTTGGTTGTATAATTGGTTGAGTTGACGACCGTTGGTTGTATAATTGGTTCAGTTGACGACCGTTGGTTGTATAATTGGTTCAGAAGACGACCGTTGGTTGTATAATTGGTTCAGTTGACGACCGTTGGTTGTATAATTGGTTCAGTAGACGACCGTTGGTTGTATAATTGGTTCAGTTGACGACCGTTGGTTGTATAATTGGTTCAGAAGACGACCGTTGGTTGTATAATTGGTTCAGTTGACGACCGTTGGTTGTATAATTGGTTCAGAAGACGACCGTTGGTTGTATAATTGGTTCAGTAGACGACCGTTGGTTGTATAATTGGTTCAGTAGATGACCATTGGTTGTATAATTGGTTCAGTAGACGACCGTTGGTTGTATAATTGGTTCAGTAGACGACCATTGGTTGTATAATTGGTTCAATAGACGACCGTTGGTTGTATAATTGGTTCAGTAGACGACCGTTGGTTGTATAATTGGTTCAGTAGACGACCATTGGTTGTATAATTGGTTCAGTAGACGACCGTTGGTTGTATAATTGGTTCAGTAGACGACCGTTGGTTGTATAATTGGTTCAGTAGACGACCGTTGGTTGTATAATTGGTTCAGTAGACCGTTGGTTGTATAATTGGTTCAGTAGACGACCGTTGATAAAAGATGCTTTGTTAGAAAACGTGCCTAGAAAAATATATTTTGGCAAACGAGATTTTAATTGTTTGTTAGCAAGAGAGTTAAACAATACTGTAACTGGAATATGCTAATTGGGACGAGGCAGCTCAAGCTATTCCCTCCCCGTTCTGTGCGACGTGTTCATGTATTACAATCACCACAAACAATCGTTCAAGACAACGTGTTCAAATATTACTCACACCAAAAACAAAGTATTTTTTTTATCATTGTTTTCACGTTTCATGTAATCAATCAATCAATCAATCAAGCAGACATGTCAGAATGAAAACAATTCGCTGGTCGTGTTGAAAATGTTGCAGCAAAATATCTCTAAAATGACATTATTTCTTCATGGTTGAGTTGAGACATTCCTCGGAGTCGGTTAAATTTGTTTGTGATTCCGTTTTCGAGGTCGGTTCGTGGACGGTTATGTTTAATTATGGAAAATTTGGTATGGAAAGGTTTTTAAGATCCCTTGGAAAGACACATTCGTTTTCACTAGTCAACGGCGGGTTGGAACCAACTCCACATTAATGGCACGGAAAGAAATTTTCATGTTTTTCATGTATTTTTTTTTTTTGGGGGGGGGGGGGAGTAAAGAGGAAGGAGAGACATAGGTGAAGGGAAGTATAGAAGTGGGAAATACAGTGAGAGGTATGAAAGCAGGCGGGCTGACCACCTTGCTGACACGATGTGTGGGTGTTGGCAGCTAAGCTAAGCTGGCTCCCTCTTGTCAGGGAGCTGTGAGTGTGTGAGAGGTTCTTCACATGTGTTTCACCATATATGGATGTCTATAGATGAATACTGTGTAGCATTCATATATACACACTCCGATGCTTCCACACATGTTGTTTTGTTTAAAGCTCTTTATTTTACTATTATTATTTATTGAGTTATTCATACATACACATACATATATATACCTATATACATATGCATGTACACAACTTTACATATATACACATACATAAACACACATACATACTCAATTTTTCCAATTGTTTGGGAAAGGATTTCTGGTCAGTATTTCATCTGGGAATTATGTACTGTGGGGCTGGGTTTTCATCTAGGGAATCGCGGCTCTTGGGCCACCAGCTGTGGGAGCGGGGCGTCTCATCTTGGGCCACCAGCTGTGGGAGCGGGGCGTCTCATCTTGGGCCACCAACTGTGGGAGCGGGGCGTCTCATCTTGGGTCACCAGCTGTGGGAGCGGGGCGTCTCATCTTGGGCCACCAGCTGTGGGAGCGGGGCGTCTCATCTTGGGCCACTAGCTGTGGGAGCGGGGCGTCTCATCTTGGGCCACCAGCTGTGGGAGCGGGGCGTCTCATCTTGGATCACCAGCTGTGGGTCTTCTAACTTGAGGATGGTGTTCCACACCCTGATGGCTTGGTGCTGCAGTCTGATGTTTAGTGGCTGTATGTTCAGGAGTTCGTGGAGCTCCTGGATTGTCTGATCATATGGTGGACGGTGTTTTGCTGCTCTCCTTAGTGCCTTATTTTGCACTGCTTGCAGTTTCTGCATGTTAGTTTTCTTTATGGTGTGTAGTGGTACTGGGGGATACTCTAGATGCGGCCGAACTAGAGCCTTATATAGGTGGATCTGAATGTTCGTACTGAGGCTTCTGAATCTCCTCAGTTTCCCAAAGGCTGCTTTGGCTTTAGTAGCGGATGGTTATGAGGTGTGCGCGTATGTGTGCCTGTGTGTGCGTGTACTAACCTAGTTGTGCTTGCGGTGGTTGAGCTCTGGCTCTGGTCCCGCCTCTCAACTGTCAATCAACTGGTGTATAGATTCCTGAGCCTTCTGGGATCTATCATATCTACATTTGAAACTGTGTATGAGTCAGCCTCCACCACATCACTGCCTAATGCATTCCATCTGTTAACTACTATGACACTGAAAAAGTTCTTTCTAACGTTCCTGTGGCTCATTTGGGTACTCAGTTTCCACCTGTGTCCCCTTGTTCGCGTACCACCCGTGTTAAACAGTTTACCTTTATCTACCCTGTCAATTCCTCTGAGAATTTTGTAGGTAGTGATCATGTAGTAATTAGTAATTCCAGTGTCTTGAGGTGCATTTCCCGCAGCTTTTCCTCGTAACTGATGCCTCTTAGTTCTGGGACTAGTCTAGTGTCATACCTCTGAACTTTTTCCAGCTTCGTCTTGTGCAAGACGTGTGAGAGTGAGTGAGAGTGTGTGAGAGAGTGAGTGTGTGAGAGAGTGAGTGTGTGAGAGAGTGAGAGTGTAAGAGTGAGAGTGTAAGAGAGAGTGAGTGTGTAAGAGAGAGTGAGAGTGTAAGAGTGTAAGAGTGTGAGAGTGAGAGTGTGTGGGGTCCCTTACCTGCCCTACCAGGAAAGGCCACACTGGACAGGTAATCATACTCCCAACATTCTTCCACATGTTGTAATTGCAGTATATTCCTCCCTGCTGGATTTCAACATACCCCTTGTATATTTCCAGCTGGTGGATTCCCATATATTCTTACGTAGTGTTCAAAGTATATTGCTGTCTGGTAGTCTCGATATATTATTGCATAGTGGTCTCATTATATTCCAATCCGATGGCCCTAGTAGAAAGGTTCCACTATTTCTGCTGAGAGGTTCCAGTATAATCCTACCGGATATATTTCAATACTCACATAACAGAAGACCAACGTTCCCACCTTGTGTATGTCAGTGTTATACATTGGTGGTGGGTGTTGGTGGTGGGTGTTGGTGGTGGGTGTTGGTGTTGGTGGTGGGTGTTGGTGGTGGGTGTTGGTGTTGGTGGTGGTGTTGTGTTGGTGGTGGGTGGTTGGTGGGGGTGGTGGGTGTTGGTGGTGGGTGTTGGTGGTGGTGGTGGGTTGTGGTGGTTGGTGTGATCGGTGTTGGTGTTGGGTGGATGTGTTGGGTGTTGGTGGTGGGGGTGTTGGTGCTGGTGTGGTGGGTGTTTGGTGGTGGATGTGGTGGTGTTGGTGGGGGTGTGGTGAGTGTTGGTGGTGGGTGTTAGTATTGGTGTTGGTGGTGGTGTTTGGTTGTGGGTGTTGGTTGTGGGTGTTGGTGGTGGGTGTTGGTTATGGGTGTTGGTGGTGGGTGTTGGTGGTGGTGTTGGTTGTGGGTGTTGGTAGTGGGTGTTG
>WNGS01009202.1:938649-984538 GCA_020271785.1 Procambarus virginalis
CGTGTGCGTGTGCGTGTGTGTACTCACCTAGTTGTACTCACCTAGTTGTGCTGCGAGGGGTTGAGCCTGGCTCTTTGGTCCCGCACTCTCAAACCGTCAATAAAAGGTGTTCAGGTTCCTGAGCCTATGGGCTCTATCATATCACACTTGAAACTTGTGTAGAGTCAGCCTCACCACATGACTTCCTAAGCATTCCATTTTCAACCACTCTGACACTAAAAAAGTCTTTCTAATATCTCGGGATCATTTGGGCACCAGTTTCCCCTGTGTCCCCTAGTGCGTGGGCCCCTTGTGTTAAACTAGCCTGTCTTTGTCAACCCTGTCGATTCCCCTTGAGATCTTGAATGTGGTGATCATGTCCCCTAACTCTTCGTCTTCCAACGAAGTGAGGTTTAATGTCCGAGTCCTCTCCTCGTCACACAACACACACACACCACACACACACACACCACACACACACACAACACACCACACACACCACACACACATATCTTGCCTTACAGGCTTGATAGAATTCTACGATCAGTGACAAGAATTAAGCAAGAAAGAAAGGGTGGGCGACTGCATTTTTTTGGACTGTCGGAAAGCCTTTGACACAGTACCCCATAAAGGTTGATGCATAAGCTGGAGAAACAGGCAGGAGTAACAGGTAGGGCGCTCCAGTGGATAAGGGAGTACCTAAGCAATAGAAGCAGAGAGTTACAGTGAGGGGTGAGACCTCAGACTGGCGTGAAGTCACCAGTGGAGTCCCACAGGGCTCTGTACTTGGACCTATCCTGTTTCTGATATACGTAAATGATCTCCCAGAGGGTATAGACTCATTCCTCTCAATGTTTGCTGACGACGCCAAAATTATGAGAAGGATTAAGACAGAGGAGGACAGTTTGAGACTTCAAGAAGACCTGGACAAGCTGCAGGAATGGTCGAACAAATGGCTGTTAGAGTTTAACCCAAGCAAATGTAATGTAATGAAGATAGGGGTAGGAAGCAGGAGACCAGATACAAGGTATCATTTGGGAGATGAAATACTTCAAGAGTCAGAGAGAGAGAAAGACCTGGGGGTTGTTATCACGCCAGACCTGTCCCCTGAAGCTCATATCAAGAGGATAACATCAGCAGCATATGCCAGGTTGGCTAACATAAGAACGGCCTTTAGAAACTTGTGTAAGGAATCTTTCAGAACATTATATACCACATATGTCAGACCAATCCTGGAGTATGCGGCTCCAGCATGGAGTCCCTATCTAGTCAAGCATAAGACTAAACTGGAAAAGGTTCAAAGGTTTGCCACCAGACTAGTACCCGAGCTGAGAGGTATGAGCTACGAGGATCGACTTCTGGAATTAAACCTCACTTCGTTGGAAGACAGAAGAGTTAGGGGGGACATGATCAACACATTCAAGATTCTCTGGGGAATCGACAGGGTTGATAAAGACAGGCTGTTTAACACAAGGGGCACACGCACTAGGGGACACAGGTGGAAACTGAGTGCCCAAATGAGCCACAGAGATATTAGAAAGAACTTTTTTAGTGTCAGAGTGGTTGACAAATGGAATGCATTAGGAAGCGATGTGGTGGAGGCTGACTCCATACACAGTTTCAAGTGTAGATATGATAGAGCCCATTAGGCTCAGGAAACTGTACACCTGTTGATTGACGGTTGAGAGGCGGGACCAAAGAGCCAGAGCTCAACCCCCGCAAGCACAACTAGGTGAGTACAACTCGATGAGTACACATACACACCCAGAACCCCACCCACTCCCTAACCCTCCCCCAGTCCCCCACCCCTGCCCTCTTCCTGACCCCCACCCACACCCTGACATCCACCCACTCCCTGCCACTGGGAATAGGGTGGGACACCCCATGGACACCCTGAGAATTTGGACACCCCTAGGAATAGTGTGTCCAAAAAGAACATGAAGATTTGGTACAGGAACGCCGACAGAGTTAGAAACAAAGCCTAGTAAATCAAAGAAAGAGTTAGTGAATATGATCCTAATTTGATTGCAATAGTGGAAAGGGAAATAAACGATATGATTTATGATGCAATATTCCCAGGGAGATTCCAAGTGATAAGGAAAGAAAGACAACAAAGGCAAGGAGGAAGAACTCCCTAGTAAAATGGGAGTGGAAGTTGGAAGAACTCGAAAATCAGAGTGAAAACCCATTGACAGACTGACAGATTGGGACACTGACAGCAGATGGAGAAGTAATTATGGTGCTGGTAATTTACAACCCCCCCCCCCCCCGCCAAACAACACTAAGACCTGGGCAGGAATATGATGACAACAACAAAGCATGCATAGAGGCATTGCAGAGAGCAGCAACAGTGGCACACAGAATGAGAGCTAAACTTCTAGTCATGGGGGACCTAAATCATGGAGAGATTGACTGGAAATCCAGAAATTCTCATAGAGGGGGTGGGGAAATTAGTGGAAATTGTAGACAGAAACTTCTTAACCCAGCATGTAAAGGAGAACACAAGAGAAAGGGGAGGAGATACACTAAGTCTACTGGACTTGATCTTCACCCAGAATGAGGAAGACATTGAGAACTTAAGCATGAAATACCACTAGAAGGAAGTGACCATTGTGTCCTGGTGTTACACTACATGATGGACCTCACAACAGTGCCCATAAGACAAGGAGTCAGGGAAGGGAGAGCACACTATAAAAAATGGAGACTATATGAATGTAAGAGGAAGTTGCAATGGGAGGAGGAACCTAAGTGGGAAGACGGTCCAGGAAATGATGGACCAAGTAAAACTGAGGTGCAAAGAGGCAGAAGAGATATTCATACCACCATTAAGGGTAAAAAGTAGAACATATAATAACATGAGGTTTAACAGACAGTGTAAGGAGGTAAAATAAAACAAGCAGGAGGAAGTGGAGGAAATACAGAAGGCAAGTGACAGAGGTAAACAGGTTGACCAGACCTCACACTAGAAGGTGAAGGGACGACGACGTTTCGGTCCGTCCTGGACCATTCTCAAGTCGATTGTGACAATCAACTTGAGAATGATTGCAATAGTGGAAACGGAAGCATTCTTCAGCTACGTTATTGTGACTCATCTCAGCAGAGGTAAACAGGGTTAGATGCAACAGGTCCAGGAAAGACTACATAAACATAGTTTGTTTCTGTCAATCTTCCTATGAAAATGATATTGCCTCCAAAGCAAAGAGACAAACGAAACTCCTACATAACCATATAAGAAGGAAAATGACAGTGAATGACCAAGTGACCAGATTATGAAAAGGGGAGGCCAGTATATGGAAAATGATAAAGAAATTTGTTAGGAGCTCAATGCCAGCTTCCATGGAGTGTTCACTACTGAGCCTGAACAGCTCCCGGAGCTAGATGAGGAAGCAGCCCCTGATGAGACACTTCTAAATATTGAGGTAACAACAGAGGAAGTAAGAATGCAGCCAGCATCACTGGATGTAGCTAAAGCTACTGGACCAGATACAGTATCACCATGGATGTTAAGAGAAGCAGCACAGGCCCTCAGTATGCATCTAGCGCTTATCTTTAATGAGTCCCTTACAAGGGGTGGAGTATTGCCCAGCTGCTGGAAGAAGACTACTGTGGTGCCAATCTACAAGTAAGGAGACAGAGAAGAAGCACTTAACTGCAGAGTAGTGTCACTCACAAACTTCCATCGCAAAGTACTTTAAAGAATTATAAAGGTAAGACTAGTTGCACACCTAGAAAGAATTGGATTTATGAATATACAACATGGCTTTAGAGAAGGGGAAATCATGCCTAACGAGCGTCCTGGAGTTTTGTGATAAGATAACGAAAATAAGGCAAGACAGAGAAGAATGGGAAGATTGCACATTTCAGGACTGCCAAACAGCCTTTGATACATTACCACACAGGCAGCTACTATTCAAACTTGTCAGTGACAGGGGCGAGGAGTCGGACTGGCGTAGAATAAAAAGCGGGGTGCCTCAAGGACCAGTTCTGGGTCCCATACTATTCCTCATTTATATAAATGACTTGACTGCGCAAGAGTTGAGTCGTATATGTCTATGATGGCAGATTATGCAAAACTACTGAGGACGATTGAGACAGATGATAGTGTAAAATTCTCCAGAATGACTTGAACAGGTTGTAGAGCTGGTCCGAGAAATGGCTGCTAGAGTTCAACACCAGCAAGAGTAAGGTGATGGATATGGGGGACATGAACCAGGAGACCGAAAGGCCATTACACAATGAAGGGGAAACTACCTCCCTATAACGTCTAGAAAACAACCTAAGAGTGAACATAACACCAAACCTAACTCCAGAGGCTCATAAACAGAATAACGTCAGCCGCATACTCTACTCTGGCAAAAGTCAGAACATCCTTCAGAAACCTGCATAAGGAGGCTTTTAGATCACTGTATACCGCCTATGTGAGGCCGGTCTTAGAGTATGCCGCCCCATCCTGGAGCCCCCATCTTAAAAAACACATAAATAAGCTCGAAAAGGTGCAGAAGTTTACGACGAGACTCGTCCCAGAGCTGCGAGGGATGAGGTACGAAGACAGACTGAAATAACTAAACCTGACGACGTTAGCAAGGAGGGAGAGGGTGGGGGGGACTTGATACAGACGTATAAAATACTAAGAGGGATTGACTGGGTGGAAACAAAGGAATTGTTTTCAATGAATATCAACAGAACAAGGGGGCACGGATGGAAGCTTGCGACTGACACGTGTCATAGGGATGTTACAAAGTTGTCCTTTAGCGTGCCGGTAGTGAGTAAATGGAATGACCTACAGGAGCAGGTTGTAGAGGCGAACTATTCATAACTTTAAAAGCAGGTATAATAGGGAAATAGGCCAGGAGCCATTGCATTAGACAACTAATGGCTAGAAAAGCAGAGTCCAAGAGCTAGAGCTCGATGCTGCAGGCACAAATAGGTGAGTACACACCGTCTCTCAACTGTCAATCAACTGGAAGCAGACCGTAACAGTTGTCTAACTCCCAGGAACCTGTTTACTGCTATGTAACTGGGGCATCAGGGTGAAAGACTGTCCATTTCGTTTCTGCCATCACGGGGATCGAACCTGGACCCTAGGATTACGAGTCCAGAGCGCTGTCCAGCTATCAGGCCCCCCCTCAGTGTGTGTGTGTGTTCACCTAGTTGTGTTTGCGGGGGTTGAGCTTTGCTCTTTCGGCCAGCCTCTCAACTGTCAATCAACTGTTTACTAACTACTTTTTTTTTCCCACACCACACACACACACCCCAGGAAGCAGCCCGTGACAGTTGACTAACTCCCAGGTACCTATTTACTGCTAGGTAACAGGGGCATTCAGGGTGAAAGAAACTTTGCCCATTTGTTTCTGCCTCGTGCGGGAATCGAACCCGCGCCACAGAATTACGAGTCCTGCGCGCTATCCACCAGGCTACGAGGCCCCTATGTGTGTGTGTGTGTGTGTGTGATATACATGTAGAAGACATGATAGAGAAAAAATAGGTTGCGAGACATGTACATTACACAACCGACGGTTAGGAAGGCGGGGTCCAAGGGCTAATATCTTGAGCCAGCAGGCACAAACAGCAAACATATACTCACAAGTTCAAGTTCAAGTATGTTTATTGAGACAAGAAAAAATACATCTCAAAGGGATAGAGTAGCTTAGGCTATTTCTACAACCTCCCCCCCCCCCCTCCTCACACACCCATACAAACACCATTCACGACCCAACCTTAACTCACGCCTGTAAACCCACACTAATCTTCCCTCGGGAGATCTCGCATAAATTACCTTAGCATTAACCTCGACTATTCATATACCATTTAGCCAGGCTTTCTTCTCTCTTGTCATTCTAAGAGCACATTAATTATAGAGAGGAGCCAGCGCGGAGGGAGAGAACACGGCCCGACAAAGACAAAATACACCAACATAAACACAAGTAAGTACACCAGACGAGGAAGGCGGACTCACAAGAGGGGGGTGTTCAACGTTCAACCTTGTGACGTGGACAAAAACAGCAGCAAAAGCAGGTTAAGTAAGAGTGTGAGGAGCGCCCATCCCCCCCCCCCCCTCCACAAAACACTTGTGGCAAGGAAACAAATATGCGGTGAAGGAAAAGTCTCATACTGCTTCTCAAGGGTTCATCACAAGCTGTGTCTCAGAGTGTGGCGGGCATCGCTCCATCTCAAATCCCCTTTCCCTCCCCCTCTCTCTCTCCTTCTCCTTCTCCACCAGCGGCGACGATGATGTTGTAGTTACTGGGAACGAACTGTCCAGGTAGCTATAGTGAGCCCGTAATCACGCAGCAGCGAAATGTTCTTTACAGTTATAGTCCGTAAATGGTGAGGTGGTGAACACCATGTTAGTGCACACACGTCAGGGAGGGGCACCTGGTGGGGGAGGGGGGGGGAGGTGAGGGGCAGGGAGGGAGGGAGGGAGGGAAAGTAATGGGGGATTGGTATCGCCTCATCGGAAAGTTAATCATCTAGAAGACATATCCCGTTGGGTGTTCTTCTAGTTGAATAACTTCCCACGAGGCGTTACCTATCCCCTCACCTTCCATCCCCCCCCCTCACCTCTCACCCTTCCCTTCCCCCCCTCCTCCCTCACTAGCAGCAGCAGGTGCACCTCCCTGACGTTGCAACCCGTCCTCGCAAATTCGTATAGTCAGTATTGACTTATAAATATGTGCAAGGTGAATACTTAAACATAGTTTTCCTTTGAAAAGCTTCATAGAAACACCGACCTTACCTAACCTACTTAGTATGTTAAGATAAGCATCTTATTGCTTCGTAATTACAATTATTACCTAACCTATACCTATAATAGGTTAATTAACAAATGTAATTACGAAGCTATAAGATGCTTATTTTAACATACTAATTAGGTTAGGTAAGGTCGGTGTTTTTTATGAAGCTTTTCAAGGGAAACTATTATGTTTAGTATGTCACCTATGCACGTAACTAATAAGTCAATATTGACTATACGAATTTGCGAGGACGGGTTGGACGTTGTATACATAACATGGTGTTTACCACCTCATCAATTACGGGCTATTCATGCCCGTGCGACCTCTTGGGTGGCTTAATCTTCATCAATCATCACCTCACCATGTATAGTCATCTTCAGTGCCCATCTCCCACAAATACTATCATAATTAACAATGTTCAGGTATCGAATTGTATACTAATCTATATCCATGAAATAGCTGGTTTCTGTGTCCAAAGTCGGAGGCCAGAGGCTAGAGGCTAGCCTCACCAAGCTGCTAGCTCACAAGTTATGTACTCACCAGTCACCCAGTACAGGCCACCTACCCTCTGCCAAATTCCACTACAATGAGATATATAAATCATAATAATAAACTATGTATGTTGGTACACTGCATAATTAAACCTCATGGACAATGGACTACGCGAGTCGTTACTAGGGCTATAACAAATAACCAAACTACACGGGTCGTTTACAACAAAACCGGCTACAAACGGCCGCCCACCACAGATCCCTTGATCAACCTAATTGTAATGATCTGAGCAGACCATAGCTTCTCCCCTTCTTCTCCTCTTTCTCCTTCTCCCTTGTTTGTCCCTCTCCCTCCCTTTCCCCCCTTCCCCTGTTGCCATTCCCTTGTGTGGTCATTCTTCCCCCTCTTCCTCTTGGCCCCTTCCTGTCATAAACGGTTTGAAATCAAGCTTTCCCTTAGTCAAGTGAGTTCCCTGGTGGCTGGTCAATCCCTCTCATCCCTGGCCCTGTCCCAGCTCACTCTACCCCACTCATTTCCCTCTCCCTCCCCCCCCCACTCTGTTCCCCTCTTCCCTCTGTCCTCTAAACCATTGACTTATTTAGGACCAGTACAATTCAGTACCATAAACTTGTGTTCTCAAGTTACCGTGGGTGGCCAGCTAATCTTCCCACGAAGTTAGTTGTTACTGCTTATTTCCAGTACATGAATTTTCTGTCAAGAGGAATTGACCCTTATGGTCAAGCCTGGTTCTGATTGGTTGCAGCCATGGAGGCCTAGGATTCTTGGCCCTTGTTGGCTTAGGACTCAAGGGGCAGAGTCCCCCAAGGTAGGGCCTGACCATTCCATTGGCCAAGCTTCCAGAGCACCCAGTTGTGTTTAAATCCATTGGCTATAGGCTTGGATAGGCGGAGTTAATTGGGCCTAGGAACTAGGTGGGTGGAGCCTGTTCCCACTGAAAAGAGCTAAGAAAATATTAAAGTCAGTGTGTCTTGGGGATTCAACTGGGGTACAGATCTCTTGATCTGTAGGGCAAGCCATTCAACATCGTGGCGGATTGCAGCATTTAGGGTAAGGTGTCCTGGAGTATTATTGTCCATCATTAGTCATACTATTGCCTCGTAGGAGATTTTATTAGAGTAGGATATATTTTCAATTTTGATTTCAATATCTATGATTTAAATAATAAATAAAGTGTATTAAGGTTAATTTGTGTTTAGTTATCTATTCCTTTTGATTAATGATGTGTTATTCATTCTTATTTGTGGTTTTCATTTGCTGTGCTAGAAGTCCCCCTGTGTTCTCCTCCATTTTATGGATATTAGAGTTGTCCTTGAATCCTTAATCAGTAAAGATTACATTTTTACTCCGAAGCATTTTACCCAGGTCCCCATACCCTTTGAGTTTCATGATTACTAATCTCTTTCCTTCCTGGGAGGTCAATAAAAGACGCATTCAGATTGTAAACAGGGAGGTGGTGGTAGTGTTTAATGAGTTTTTAATTATTAGTTTTAAATTAATAACCCCTTCTCTTATTGTTCCCCCTAATTTAATATTTCAGAGTTAACTAATTAGCGTGTAGTTCATTGGGGAGTCACACTGATCTGCAAGTAGTGTTAAGCTGGGGTGTTGAGAGGGAGCAAAGGGTTATAAGGGAAATAAGAGGGAAGGGTTATTACATAATGACGTCGACTCCGTGACGTCCCAAGTCTTTTGTAAGGAAAAATTTAATCATAGGAAAATAGCGCTTAATCATCCTCAAATCACTATTAGTGTAATCCTATAAATAAACTTTATATAAAAATTAGAGTTTCAACTAGAAAAACTAATCAGTAATCATAGAGGAGGAGTGAGAGTTAGAGTGGCCTCACTCTGTGTACACAGTGCGGAGTGGGCGTGGGCTGGGTTACACACTCAACATCACCGGACAAACGTCACATAATCGGTGTATAACGTACACATAACTATGCGTAGAACATTATCAAAGAGCGTATACGTGAACTTGTTAATATCCGCCAGAGCGACTAGTGTAAGCCCAGCAACGCCAGTGTATCTTAATCCAGCCAACGATATAGCATTATCAACACTGATCCTGCTGAGCAGATACCATGATCTACATATTAAAATATCGCGCCAGATCACATCAAAATATCGCGCCAGATCACATCAAAACATCGCGCCAGATCACATCAAAACATCGCGCCAGATCACATCAAAATATCACGCCAGATCACATCAAAATATCGCGCCAGATCACATCAAAACATCGCGCCAGATCACATCAAAATATCGCGCCAGATCACATCAAAATATCGCGCCAGATCACATCAAAATATCGCGCCAGATCACATCAAAACATCGCGCGAGATCACATCAAAACATCGCGCGAGATCACATCAAAACATCGCGCGAGATCACATCAAAACATCGCGCCAGATCACATCAAAACATCGCGCCAGATCACATCAAAACATCGCGCCAGATCACATCAAAATATCGCGCCAGATCACATCAGGATCATCATCATCATCACATCACACTTACAATTACGACCCAGGCACTGGTCTTCACACTATTGTTAGGGATAACTTTAATGTTCACTCTTACTTAATTTGCCAATTAGGCTGATTGTCATTAATAATTCCTAATTACAGCTGATGCTCGTTACACTCTGGCCAAAGGCCAAAATTCAACATAAGAGACTATTAATTAGTAATTTATCATAATCTATAAATATTATTATTATATATACATGATATATATAGCCAATCCTAGCTAAAATCTTACCCGTCTTAAGAAAGTTAAACAATATTGATGAAGATTATATATTAACCTCTTGCATAGTTATCACTTAATAACATTACTTCAAGATAACTAATTTAACTTTAATATCATGTTAATGATGCTACTGATATATAAGTATCATTGTGGCAGTTACCTTAATCAATTATTTTAGTTACTCTGCAATAGCTATTTAGGGATTTAGGCTAGAGATACGTTTAACAAAATCAGGCACATTTTGTGAACGAGACCATTTACAGTAATTATTATTATTGTTTTTATCATTCTAATCATGTGTGCACAAAGTATGTTTGTGGTACAATATCACCAGGTCCCTGACGTTCTCTCAACCTGATAGTCCATCCAGCAAGAATACCTGGTTGATTACCTGGTTGATGGGGTTCTGGGAGTTCTTCTACTCCCCAAGCCCGGCCCGAGGCCAGGCTTGACTTGTGAGAGTTTGGTCCACCAGGCTGTTGCTTGGAGCGGCCCGCAGGCCCACATACCCACCACAGCCCGGTTGGTCCGACACTTCTTGGAGGAAACAATCTAGTTTCCTCTTGAAGATGTCCACGGTTGTTCCGGCAAATACATTAAGGCTTTTTTGCTGGACTACAGGCACAGCTTAGAACTATATATAAATTCATTTGCAGCTTTTTTTGGGCGCACGCCAATTTTATGTTGCTGCATTAATTATACAGGTTTATACAGGTATACATTAATTATACACTTTTATCCTGATGCATTAATTTTACGTGTATTTAACACGTTTATATGGTCCTTATTTGTTTATATTTTACCGCATACTCAGTCACCCAGTACACAGGACCGTGTCACCCAGTACACAGGACCGTGTCACCCAGTACACAGGACCGTGTCACCCAGTACTCAGGACCGTGTCACCCAGTACACAGGACCGTGTCACCCAGTACTCAGGACCGTGTCACCCAGTACACAACAGGACCGTGTCACCCAGTACACAGGACCGTGTCACCCAGTACTCAGGACCGTGTCACCCAGTACACAACAGGACCGTGTCACCCAGTACACAGGACCGTGTCACCCAGTACACAGGACCGTGTCACCCAGTACACAGGACCGAGTCACCCAGTACACAGGACCGTGTCACCCAGTACACAGGACCGTGTCACCCAGTACACAGGACCGTGTCACCCAGTACACAGGACCGTGTCACCCAGTACACAGGACCGTGTCACCCAGTACACAACAGGACCGTGTCACCCAGTACACAGGACCGTGTCACCCAGTACACAACAGGACCGTGTCACCCAGTACACAACAGGACCGTGTCACCCAGTACACAACAGGACCGTGTCACCCAGTACACAACAGGACCGTGTCACCCAGTACACAGGACCGTGTCACCCAGTACACAGGACCGTGTCACCCAGTACACAGGACCGTGTCACCCAGTAAACAACAGGACCGTGTCACCCAGTACTCAGGACCGTGTCACCCAGTACACAGGACCGTGTCACCCAGTACACAGGACCGTGTCACCCAGTACACAGGACCGTGTCACCCAGTACACAACAGGACCGTGTCACCCAGTACACAACAGGACCGTGTCACCCAGTACTCAGGACCGTGTCACCCAGTACACAGGACCGTGTCACCCAGTACACAGGACCGTGTCACCCAGTACACAACAGGACCGTGTCACCCAGTACACAGGACCGTGTCACCCAGTACACAGGACCGTGTCACCCAGTACACAACAGGACCGTGTCACCCAGTACACAGGACCGTGTCACCCAGTACACAGGACCGTGTCACCCAGTACACAACAGGACCGTGTCACCCAGTACACAGGACCGTGTCACCCAGTACACAGGACCGTGTCACCCAGTACACAGGACCGTGTCACCCAGTACACAGGACCGTGTCACCCAGTACACAACAGGACCGTGTCACCCAGTACACAACAGGACCGTGTCACCCAGTACACAACAGGACCGTGTCACCAAGTACACAACAGGACCGTGTCACCCAGTACACAGGACCGTGTCACCCAGTACACAACAGGACCGTGTCACCCAGTACACAACAGGACCGTGTCACCCAGTACACAGGACCGTGTCACCCAGTACACAACAGGACCGTGTCACCCAGTACACAGGACCGTGTCACCCAGTACACAGGACCGTGTCACCCAGTACACAACAGGACCGTGTCACCCAGTACACAGGACCGTGTCACCCAGTACTCAGGACCGTGTCACCCAGTACACAACAGGACCGTGTCACCCAGTACACAGGACCGTGTCACCCAGTACACAGGACCGTGTCACCCAGTACTCAGGACCGTGTCACCCAGTACACAACAGGACCGTGTCACCCAGTACACAGGACCGTGTCACCCAGTACTCAGGACCGTGTCACCCAGTACACAGGACCGTGTCACCCAGTACACAGGACCGTGTCACCCAGTACATAACAGGACCGTGTCACCCAGTACACAACAGGACCGTGTCACCCAGTACACAGGACCGTGTCACCCAGTACACAGGACCGTGTCACCCAGTACACAACAGGACCGTGTCACCCAGTACACAGGACCGTGTCACCCAGTACACAGGACCGTGTCACCCAGTACACAACAGGACCGTGTCACCCAGTACACAACAGGACCGTGTCACCCAGTACACAGGACCGTGTCACCCAGTACACAACAGGACCGTGTCACCCAGTACACAACAGGACCGTGTCACCCAGTACACAACAGGACCGTGTCACCCAGTACACAACAGGACCGTGTCACCCAGTACACAGGACCGTGTCACCCAGTACACAACAGGACCGTGTCACCCAGTACACAGGACCGTGTCACCCAGTACACAGGACCGTGTCACCCAGTACACAACAGGACCGTGTCACCCAGTACACAACAGGACCGTGTCACCCAGTACACAGGACCGTGTCACCCAGTACACAACAGGACCGTGTCACCCAGTACACAACAGGACCGTGTCACCCAGTACACAACAGGACCGTGTCACCCAGTACACAACAGGACCGTGTCACCCAGTACACAGGACCGTGTCACCCAGTACTCAGGACCGTGTCACCCAGTACACAGGACCGTGTCACCCAGTACACAACAGGACCGTGTCACCCAGTACACAGGACCGTGTCACCCAGTACACAGGACCGTGTCACCCAGTACACAACAGGACCGTGTCACCCAGTACACAGGACCGTGTCACCCAGTACACAGGACCGTGTCACCCAGTACACAACAGGACCGTGTCACCCAGTACACAGGACCGTGTCACCCAGTACACAACAGGACCGTGTCACCCAGTACACAGGACCGTGTCACCCAGTACACAACAGGACCGTGTCACCCAGTACACAGGACCGTGTCACCCAGTACACAACAGGACCGTGTCACCCAGTACACAACAGGACCGTGTCACCCAGTACACAGGACCGTGTCACCCAGTACACAGGACCGTGTCACCCAGTACACAACAGGACCGTGTCACCCAGTACACAGGACCGTGTCACCCAGTACACAGGACCGTGTCACCCAGTACACAACAGGACCGTGTCACCCAGTACACAGGACCGTGTCACCCAGTACACAGGACCGTGTCACCCAGTACACAACAGGACCGTGTCACCCAGTACACAGGACCGTGTCACCCAGTACACAGGACCGTGTCACCCAGTACACAACAGGACCGTGTCACCCAGTACACAGGACCGTGTCACCCAGTACTCAGGACCGTGTCACCCAGTACACAACAGGACCGTGTCACCCAGTACACAGGACCGTGTCACCCAGTACACAGGACCGTGTCACCCAGTACTCAGGACCGTGTCACCCAGTACACAACAGGACCGTGTCACCCAGTACACAGGACCGTGTCACCCAGTACTCAGGACCGTGTCACCCAGTACACAGGACCGTGTCACCCAGTACACAGGACCGTGTCACCCAGTACACAACAGGACCGTGTCACCCAGTACACAACAGGACCGTGTCACCCAGTACACAGGACCGTGTCACCCAGTACACAGGACCGTGTCACCCAGTACACAACAGGACCGTGTCACCCAGTACACAGGACCGTGTCACCCAGTACACAGGACCGTGTCACCCAGTACACAACAGGACCGTGTCACCCAGTACACAACAGGACCGTGTCACCCAGTACACAGGACCGTGTCACCCAGTACACAACAGGACCGTGTCACCCAGTACACAACAGGACCGTGTCACCCAGTACACAACAGGACCGTGTCACCCAGTACACAACAGGACCGTGTCACCCAGTACACAGGACCGTGTCACCCAGTACACAACAGGACCGTGTCACCCAGTACACAGGACCGTGTCACCCAGTACACAGGACCGTGTTACCCAGTACACAACAGGACCGTGTCACCCAGTACACAACAGGACCGTGTCACCCAGTACACAGGACCGTGTCACCCAGTACACAACAGGACCGTGTCACCCAGTACACAACAGGACCGTGTCACCCAGTACACAACAGGACCGTGTCACCCAGTACACAACAGGACCGTGTCACCCAGTACACAGGACCGTGTCACCCAGTACTCAGGACCGTGTCACCCAGTACACAGGACCGTGTCACCCAGTACTCAGGACCGTGTCACCCAGTACACAGGACCGTGTCACCCAGTACACAACAGGACCGTGTCACCCAGTACACAGGACCGTGTCACCCAGTACACAGGACCGTGTCACCCAGTACACAACAGGACCGTGTCACCCAGTACACAGGACCGTGTCACCCAGTACACAGGACCGTGTCACCCAGTACACAACAGGACCGTGTCACCCAGTACACAGGACCGTGTCACCCAGTACACAACAGGACCGTGTCACCCAGTACACAGGACCGTGTCACCCAGTACACAACAGGACCGTGTCACCCAGTACACAGGACCGTGTCACCCAGTACACAGGACCGTGTCACCCAGTACACAACAGGACCGTGTCACCCAGTACACAGGACCGTGTCACCCAGTACACAACAGGACCGTGTCACCCAGTACACAGGACCGTGTCACCCAGTACACAACAGGACCGTGTCACCCAGTACACAGGACCGTGTCACCCAGTACACAACAGGACCGTGTCACCCAGTACACAACAGGACCGTGTCACCCAGTACACAGGACCGTGTCACCCAGTACACAGGACCGTGTCACCCAGTACACAACAGGACCGTGTCACCCAGTACACAGGACCGTGTCACCCAGTACACAGGACCGTGTCACCCAGTACACAACAGGACCGTGTCACCCAGTACACAACAGGACCGTGTCACCCAGTACACAGGACCGTGTCACCCAGTACACAACAGGACCGTGTCACCCAGTACACAGGACCGTGTCACCCAGTACACAACAGGACCGTGTCACCCAGTACACAGGACCGTGTCACCCAGTACACAGGACCGTGTCACCCAGTACACAACAGGACCGTGTCACCCAGTACACAGGACCCTGTCACCCAGTACTCAGGACCGTGTCACCCAGTACACAACAGGACCGTGTCACCCAGTACTCAGGACCGTGTCACCCAGTACACAGGACCGTGTCACCCAGTACACATGACCCTGTCACCCAGTACTCAGGACCGTGTCACCCAGTACACAGGACCCTGTCACCTAGTACACAGGACCCTGTCACCCAGTACACAGGACCGTGTCACCCAGTACACAGGACCGTGTCACCCAGTACACAACAGGACCGTGTCACCCAGTACACAACAGGACCGTGTCACCCAGTACTCAGGACCGTGTCACCCAGTACACAGGACCGTGTCAGCCAGTACTCAGGACCGTGTCACCCAGTACACAGGACCGTGTCACCCAGTACACAGGACCGTGTCACCCAGTACTCAGGACCGTGTCACCCAGTACTCAGGACCGTGTCACCCAGTACTCAGGACCGTGTCACCCAGTACTCAGGACCGTGTCACCCAGTACTCAGGACCGTGTCACCCAGTACTCAGGACCGTGTCACCCAGTACACAACAGGACCGTGTCACCCAGTACACAGGACCGTGTCACCCAGTACTCAGGACCGTGTCACCCAGTACTCAGGACCGTGTCACCCAGTACTCAGGACCGTGTCACCCAGTACACAACAGGACCGTGTCACCCAGTACACAGGACCGTGTCACCCAGTTCACAGGACCGTGTCAGCCAGTACTCAGGACCGTGTCACCCAGTACACAACAGGACCGTGTCACCCAGTACTCAGGACCGTGTCACCCAGTACACAGGACCGTGTCACCCAGTACTCAGGACCGTGTCACCCAGTACACAACAAGACCCATAGCGCACCATGCAGAATAAAGTAGAGAACAAAAGGTAACTATAACAAGTGATAACAAGTGGCAAGCTAACCACCCCCAGGAGGGCCAGTTGAGTGAGCGGAGACACCAGCACTAACTAGACTGTGGCGTCAACCTCGCTAACAGTTTTGGTGAATGAACTGTTCACCGAGGAACCTCCTAACACCAGTCACAGTCAACGGCCCCCGGCTGCCACCACGCCGGGACAACAGTTATGTGGTCACTCACAGGGCGGACGGCCGGAAGAGCGCTCCAGTGAACACTAAGCAGAACATTACCTGAACACCACCAGCAGAGTGCATGCTCGTATATAACAGTAATTCTGACACAGCACGAGATGAACACCATCACACTTCAAAGTGAACAACATCACATCACATGTTGCCAACCATATGATGCCAACCACATGTTGGCATCTCAAAGCATGATACTGTTGACATGCTTGCAAAGACAGCCTGTAGTAGACCAGTAGCAGAAATACATATGGGTGTTTCATTAGCAGTGACAAAGTTCAATACTTAAATATCTGATTAAAATCTCACCGACCTAACAGATTCACAAAGACCTGAAAGTTGTAGAATTAAATATTATGATAAATATCGTGAGGAGACATTTATATATATGGAATAGAGCAATAACTCGGCAATGTGATGTTATAGTGGCCAGAATACGCCTGGGATATAGACGTATCTGGCAGCTTTCCCTAAACCCAAACGTCGAATACACTTTGTGTCAACTTTGTGAAATTGTCGAATACGCAGTGTATCAACGTTGTGAAAGTGTCCAATACACCGTGTGTCAACTTTGTGAAAGTGTCGAATACACCGTGTATCAACTTTGTGAAAGTGTCCAATACACCGTGTGTCAACTTTGTGAAAGTGTCCAATACACCGTGTGTCAACTTTGTGAAAGTGTCCAATACACCGTGTGTCAACTTTGTGAAAGTGTCCAATACACCGTGTATCAACTTTGTGAAAGTGTCCAATACACCGTGTGTCAACTTTGTGAAAGTGTCCAATACACCGTGTGTCAACTTTGTGAAACAGAAAACCTGAACATTATATTGTAGAATGTCCCATATTGACTGACTTTCGCCCTCCTGGGCTGAGGTATGCTGAACGCTGTAACTACTTCAGTATATGAATACTTGGACACACTATTTATTAGACTTGTACCCAAGATTGACTATGTAATGCATTGGTTATACAATCTATGTGATTTAACTATAACCTGAGCTTGTAAAAGTATCTTAATCACCTTCAGTGGTTAAGTGCTTAATAACACTAGTATCTATAGCACCTATATTACACTGTCAAAGCAATATATATATATATATATATATATATATATATATATATATATATATATATATATATATATATATATATATATATATATATGCGATAGAGGATATGTAAGCTGGTCAGAATTGCATTTCACGCTTGTAAACGCACATTAATATGATGTAAAAACATACACCGAACATTGTTCATGTAGGACAGATGCAAATCTATATATTATGTATATAGGTTAGATTAGTATTTTAAAAGCACTACAATCACCTTCTGTGGTTGATTCTATAATAAATCATGGAACTTTAACACATCTCTCACCCTGTTCATGGAGGAGAGAAGACAATGTATAATGTGGTTAGCATTGTAAATGTGTGGCCACGTCTGTGGTAGAAAATAATAAAAATAAAAACCCATCACACCACTATACAAATACCATCCTTAAACACCAACACACACTACGTGATCACCATCACACCACTACATAACTGCCAACATATACCACTAGATGAACACCAATAACTCGGGTAGATGAGGGTGAGAGAGGAAGAAGGTAGATGAAGGTGAGAGGGGAAGGAGGTAGATGGGGTTGCAAGCAGCAGGAGGAAGATGGAGACGCAAGAAGGAGGTAGATGGGGTTGCAAGCAGCAGGAGGAAGATGGAGACGCAAGAAGGAGGTAGATGGGGTTGCAAGCAGCAGGAGGAAGATGGAGACGCAAGAAGGAGGTAGATGGAGGTGCAGGGAATCATACAGACAGACACCAAGCTGCCACCAGGGTTCCAATACTTCTATCGCAATATTAAATTCTGCATCCTTCCTCAACAGCACACACTAAACATTAACACATTCCGGGCACGCGAGGGTTTGGTCCGAGCCATTCAACCAGGAGGCTCTTAACTATTCAGTACTTGGAGAAACATGTAACTTAGTTATGGTTAATCCGTGGTGATGGTGGTTCGAGCCCCGTTGTTACCCCCACCCGGGCCATTAAGAGCTTAATTCTCCAGCTTTCCCAAACCAGCTGAGGCAACTCTCAATTAAGATGTTGTAAAGGAAGCCTGTTGGGTAGCAGAGAAGTTACCACACACACACAAGCTGAAGAGTTGGTCTCAGAAATGGGTACTGGAGTTCAACACCAGTAAGTGTAAGGTGAGGGAAAAGGGCGGAGGTAGCCGGGGACCACAAGACGTTACACCATGAAGACTGATTGATGAAATGTTCTGGTGCCTGGGCACCGTGGGCAGGATGTCGCAGCAACATAATTATCACCAATCTCAACACAACAACGCCTGTGCTTATATGAATTAATTATATTTGTTAATTTAGCTTAATCAAGAATAATTTTGCAGTTAGTAGGATCTCTTTAACTGAAAGATTTGATGCTCTTTACTGTTTCTATAGAAAGTGTAATTACCCTTTCTAGTAGATGTCACTTATAGTAGATATACTAGATATGTATACTAGATTAGTTAACATTAACCCCGGAGGCTCATATTAATATGATAACACCAGCAGCTTTAAATAAAGATTCGTTTAGATCGCTGCAGACCGCCTACGTGAGGCCTGTGTTAAGAGTATACAGCACCATCATGGAACCCCTCATCTAAAATAAACACAAAGAAACTTGAAAAGGTTGAGAAGTTAGCAACGAGGCTCTTCCCACAATTGCGAGGGAAGGGATATGAAGAGACTGAAGGAACTAAACCTGACGACACTAGATAAAGAGGACAGAGAGGAGAGACATGATAGAGACGTATAAAATAATTAAGGGGGATTAACAGAGTGGATAAAGATGAAATGTTCTCAATAGAATAAAAGGGTATAGATGGAAGCTTAGGACTCGGATGAATCAGAGATATTAGAAAGCTTTTTTTTAGCGTACGAGTTTAGTTTAGTTCATTTATTATGCACCCCATACCCATCTTGTGGGCAGTAGTGGAAAGGGTTACAGAGGCACATAATGGGCTCAGGGACTGAACCCCACAATTCATTTAGCTAAGTAAGTTAGTTTTGATAATCTAGTTACAAATATTGAATATATAATGCTATATCAACAATGGGTTCGAGACCGACCACAAGTACAGTCTTTAAGCTAAGTAACTTACATCTGTGGTCAAGTAGTTGTTACGAATCATAATTACCCGATTCTTACAAATATTTATATGGAATAATTACATATTGTCACTCCCCTAAGTTTCTTTGTAGGATGAAATTTGCATACTACTACTTTGGTTACTATAAATAAAATATGAGTATTTTGTTATGTATTTGTATCATGCTGTCGTGAGTTAGTAATGATAGTATTCTCTTATATATCTTGTGGTTTGATCATGTATGAGAGGAGTGAGGTATGGCGCCTCCTGGTGGACATGACATAACTCCCATGATAAGGGAGTTTGTCACCAGCAGTGGTGAGCGCGTCCTCACCAATTATGCATCATGACATACCCTGTAATTATTTCTTTGTATTGTGTTCATATTACTGAATTATTTTTTGTATTATGCAAAGTGTACATAATTATGTTTATATTTGTGTTTGGAGTGATTATTTTCAGTATGTCAGAGCGTCTAAAAGAATTCGTATCTGATATATAGTAGTAGGCCTCCTTCAGTCTCGGGAGAATATGGAGTTGCGCTCTGGTTGTCAATCCTGGTGCAGCGTCTGGTGTGACTGATGAGGCCAATCCCAGAGTGGCAGTCCATCCCACACTGAGCACAAAGGAAGTCTGACTCTGGTCTGTCTTCCTGGCTACAGACTTTCCTTCTCTGTCTCTTTGCCTCCGATTTCTTGGCAAGTGATTCCTCGAACTTGGAGAGACCTTTCTGAACAAACTGCCCCCAGGCTGAACGGTCAGTTTCCCACGTAGCAAGAGTGACGTCTATGGCTTCCAGGTCCCTCTTGCATACATCTTAGTACCATAGCTGGGGTTTGCCTGTTGGACGCTTTCCCTGCGTCAGCTCTCCATACGGGAGACCCTTGGGGATCCTGCCGTCGCCCCTTCGCACCACGTGCCCGAGCCAGCGCATTCGTCTCTGCTTCAGCATTGTGTACATGCTGGTGATTCTAGCTCTTCCCCAGGACGCTGTTATTTATCACCTTGTCCTGCCAGGTGATGTTGAAGATGTGTTGGAGACAGCACATGTGGTAGGCGTTCAGCTTTCTTTCCTGACGGGTGCGAAGTGACCAAGACTCACTGCCATATAGGAGAGTGCTCAGGATGCAGGCTCTGTAAATCTGGATCTTTGTACATTCAGTCAGCTTATTGTTGGTTCACACTCACGTTGTCAGTCTGGACATGGTTGTAGATGTCTTACCAATGTGTTTATTTAGTTCTGTGTCGAGAGAGAGAGAGGGAGTCAGAGATTGTTGAGTCCAGGTACACGAAGCCATGAACGACTTCCAGTTTGTAATCGGAGATGCCAATATCGGGTGTGGAGTCCACTCCTTGTCCCATGACCCGTTTTCTTCAGGCTGATGTCGAGTCCGAAAGCCAGACAGGCCTCGCTGAAGTGGGTCATGAGCCGTTGGAGGTCTTTGGCTGAGTGGGCAGTGACTGCTGCATCGTCAGCAAAAAGGAAGTCATGCAGACACTTCAGCCGAACCTGTGTCTTGGCTCTCAGCCTAGCGAGGTTGAAGAGCTTTCCATCCGACCTGTTTCGGAGGTAGATGCCTTCCGTGGCAGATCCGAAGGCGTCCTGCAGCATAACTGCGAAGAAAATCCTAAATAGGGTTGGTGTCAAGGATGCAGCCCTGCTTTACTCCACTTCGGATGTCGAAGGTGTCTGATGTTAAGTCATCAAAGACCACAGTGCCCTTCATGTTTTCTTGGAAAGATCTGGTGATGATGAGGAGCCTGGGTGGACATCCCATCTTGTGAAGCATCTTGAACAGGCCATCCCTGCTGACGAGGTCGAAGGCCTTCATCAGATCTATGAAGGCTACGAAGAGTGGCTGCTTCTGTTCCTTGCATTTCTCCTGCAATTGTTTGAGGGAAAATACCATGTCAGTGGTGGACCTGTTAGCTCGGAATCCGCATTGTGAGTCTGGGTAGACTCTCTCTGAAAGCACTTTGAGCCTCTTCAATGTGACTCAAGCAAACAGCTTTCTAACAATGCTGAGGAGGGAGATGCCGCAGTAATTGTTGCAGTCGCCCCTGCCACCTTTATTCTTGTACAGCATGACGATGTTGGCGTCCCTCATGTCCTGTGGCACCTCTCCTTCTCTCCAGCAGAGGCAGAGGATTTCGTGCAGCTCCATGAGTAGGTTACCTTTGCAGCACTTCAAGGCCTCGGCAGGATTGCCGTCATTTCTCTTGCCAGAAGCAAAAGAGTCTGGGGCCTCGCAGAGTTCTTTGAGGGTCGCCTTGCTGTTGAGCTCCATTAACACAGGCAGACACTCAATGGTGCTCAGGGCGTCTTAGATGACCACACTCTCCCTGGCGTATAGCTCGGAGAAGTGCTCGACCCAGCGCTTCAGCTGCAGTGCCTGGTCCTGAATCACCTTGCCTGTGGCAGATTTCAGGGGGGAAGGGGGGAAGGTATACTTCTGGATTGGGCCGAGGGCCTGCTTGATGTCGACAGAGATCCCCTTTACATTGCCTATATCTGCTGCAGTCTGTATCTGGGAGCAGAGCTGGAACGAATAGTTGTTAGCACATCGCCTGGCGCTCTGCTGCACTTTGCAGTGGACGGCCCGAAGGATCTGTAAGTTGTGCTGACTTGGGCAGGCTTTGTAGGCTGCTAAGGCGTTTCTCTTCTCTTCGATGACTGGTGTCATTTCTTCAGAGTGAGCCTCGAACCAATCTGCCAACCTCCTGGTCTTCTTGCCGAAGGTGGACATAGCAGCATTGAACACAGCGTCTCTGAAGTACTCCCATCTTTTACAGGCAGTGATCCCGGCCGAGTCGGGGAGAGCTTCCTCGAGCACACGTGCAAAATCTTCCACCTTGTCCTGATTGTGGGTCTTGCTGGTGTCGATGCGAGGTCTGCCCTCCTTTTTTCGAGTGGTGATCTTCTTTGTTTGCATCTTGACCCTGCTACATACCAAGAAGTGGTCGGCGTCACAGACAACACTCTGGTAGCTACGCGTAATCTTGACGCTGGGTAGACTTGCACGCCTGGTAAGAATCAGGTCAAACTGGTGCCAGTGCTTGGATCTGTGGTGTCTCCAAGAGACTCCATGTTGAGGCTTTGTGCCGAAGACCGTGTTGATGATGCAAAGACCATGAAGGCAGCAGAGTTCTAGCAGACATTGCCCATTCTCATTCATCCTCCCAATGCCGAATTCACTCAGACAAGTGGGCCAAGAGTTGTGCTCGGCACCCACTCTGGCGTTGAAGTCACAGAGATGAACAGTGGCTCCTTTATAGGGATTCTCGCTATGACTCTGTTGAGGTCATCATAGAATTTTTCTTTTGCCTCTGCTGGAGAAGTCAGGGTTGGGGTGTATGCATTAATTACATTGACTGGTCCTATTTGGGAGTGCAGTTCCAGAGACAAAATTCGTTCAGTTTCACCCTTCGATGGTATAATGTGTTCCAATAGTGCTTCCTGATGGCAAATCCCACACCGTGTTCTCTGGTCTCATCTGGGGGTTTTCCTTGCCAGAAGAAAGAGAAGGCCCTCTCTCTCACAGATCCTGATCCTCGAAGCCTTGTCTCTTGGAGAGAAACGATATCCATATGCAGTTTGCTCAGCTCCCTATCGATGACTGCTATTTTTCGGGCGTCATTGAATTCTTGCAGGTCGTCAGAGAAACCTGGTGTCAGTGTCCTGATGTTCCATGTGCCCAGCTTTAGGGCAGTTGATAAGTTTCTTTTTGGATATGGTGTTGCTTGGTGCAAACTTGTTGGGCCGTTTGTCGGTTTTCACTCTAAACCCCACACATCCTGTAAGGTTAATGGACCGTGACAAGGGAACACTGTATTGGCTGGGGTTTGCCCAGCTTAAGGCGGGTGGTAGCTGCCCAGTGGGGCACAATGACCCCTCCCACCAACAGAAGCAACTCCTGGTGTTGCCTCTGCTGAAGATGCAGATATATCTGATATATACTGTATTGGTAATTGTGTGGAGGCCAGGCGTCGAGGTGCGGGCAACGCACCCAGTGTCAGAAGCATCAGGTGGCAGGCGCTGGCTGGACGTGTTGCTCAGATAAGTCTGTTTGGTTTCTTTTTATGTTCATCGTGTTTGATAATGAGTCTGTTTAGACAATTAATCATATTATATGCCATATATCTTGTATAGTCAGCGATCAGTGCTTAGAGATGTTATTTCACCTGTTGTTATAAAATAATCCAGAAATATTTTTATATCTATTTTGTGTAGTTTTGTTACCATCACAGAGTGAACTGATATTGTCTTTTAGACAGTTGAGTTTATTTCTTTCCCTAGACATTTTTAATAATTGTGAGACTATTTTACATGATTTACAACTGTACGGCAATATGAGCCTTACCAAGGTGACTGGGCTGATAACAGTAGTTACATAATTTATATGTTTATCCTGAACAGCCCCCCCCTCCCCCTCCCCCCCATCCAGTGGGCAGCGGTGGACAGGTTACAATCACCCACAGTTAGTACTTACCATTAGCAAACTGAGGATATTTGCTTAAATTTTCTGGTAGTAGATAATTTTGAATGATATATTTACAATTTACAAATTTCTTAAACACTTGTTAGACCAGACAAGAAAACATGATTACAAGTCACAGTCTCTTGTGCACGCTCGTCATGGGACGGACGTGTTCGCTCTCACAGCCCACGTGACTACTCGTGTGATAGTCAACGAGGCGCATCACACATCAGCCCATCCTCCTGTTGTGGCAGTACTTATAGTAGCGATGAGCACCATAGTATATATACCAACGTACAACAAATTTAGAAAGTAGAAATCTGAACTATTGAGTTAGACAAACCGGAAAACTGTTTTTTTACTTGTGTTGCAAAGACAAAATAAACTAACCTAACCTTCCAAAGCCTAATACACGATATCTGAGGCCTAATATACTACATGTGTGCTATACTAGGCCTACAAATATTTAAGTTTGTTTTTTACCTTCATTTTAGAAGAATTCCTTACTAGTCAGTATACTATCTAAAAGCTAAGTACGTACGAATTCGGGCCTATTGACGATTGTCACAATAAGTACTATCTAAACAGGAGGACGGGTTATGCACTAGGTCAGTCCCACTCATCTTGAACACACACTGGAGGAGAATGACAGCCTTAAAGAATGAGCATTGCCGGGTTAAGCATTAGCATGCTCGAGCCACTGCACAAGACATCCATCGCCATTGCGACCCGTTGATGGGGTGGATACAATGCACCACAAACGACTCAAAGTCGAGACTACTATCCTTGATGGCCACGCATTTACCAAAAGTGAACTCCTGAAGTTTCTTAAAGACGTCGCCGGCGTCACACCCATCGACAGTGGGCAGGGAGGAGTTGATGCTGTGCTCTACTTCTCGAGGGAGTAAGACCTCTAAAACCTAAAGAAATGAGATTGCGAACTCCGCCGAGCGCACCACCTCTATCCCAACTTCCCACGTTAACACCTTGCAGCAAGAACAGTCTTCATCGGCACCGAGGCCAGCCCTTGGATCACAAACCGGAAAATACCCGAAATTATACTTAACATCGATAAAGAAAACCAGAACTTGGGGGCATTCGAAGCAGAGATCCTCAGCAGCTGAACCAACAGCAAGCGCTACACCCTCAAGATAACTCTCACCTACATAGCAGCAACTACCTAGACTGCCACATGCTCTCCACTGCTTTGGCATCCAGATTCCTCCATACCGAGTGAAGATGGAAAGCTATTACAAGATACACCAATGCACCAATTGCTACGATACTCCCACCCTACCAACAAGTGCCAACAGCCCGTCCAAAAGTGCAGCCTTTGCGCCCAGGACCATCACTACTCCATCTGCAAGTCGCAAACCCAATGCTGCCTGCTGCAAAGGTGATCACCTTGCAATCTCCCACCGCTGCCCTCACAGACAATAAGATACAGTATTAAGATCCAGACTGCATCCGACACAGCCAATTCTTCCACCACCACTGCCGGCACTCCTAGCACCAGCTCTATCCAACCAACCATTCTTCAACGTTCAAGCCACCAGTTTCTAGGAGCTCCCGCGAGGAGGAGTAGCAACCGTGCAACAATACAGCCAATAAGAGCCCAGCTAACTATCCTAACACACTTCACAGCACGGCGTACGCCTTATCCACGGTGACCGACAAGATCACCGGTCCCAACTACAGGGAATACGTGCAGATTCTCAACATCCTCTACGCTGCGAACAGCCTCCCAACCTTCACCGTCCCGTACAGTCTTCACCATCTCTGCTGCAGCTACGAGTTTTACCCTGGCTCTTGACCCAGACATCACTGAACGCTGCCACTGCCGCAGCTGCAGCACACGTTCTTACAGCTTCTACTAACCCTACATCGGACCCCGTAGAGGAAGCAGCACCGGAGCTGACACCTCCACAGCCGACGAAATCGGCCGCTGTTCCACCCATCGTCCCTGCAGCTGCACAGGCTGCTACAGGCTGCCACCGTGACTCCTCCAGAACCATCTACTACCGTCGTCCCACGGACTGTGGGACGCTCACTGTACCCTCTATTCCGACTGCAAGATCTACCACTACTCAACCTTCAAGGTGCGCCTCTTCTTTGGAGTCCACCGATTCGTCAGAAAAGGATGTCTCAGTTGGATCACCAACGGAAGTCCAGCTATGGACCTGGCGACTTCCTCCTGGATACCAAACCTACAACCTTGAACAACTGCACCGCCATGTCAACACGCAGCAAGACGAAGACAAAGAAGAACAAGATAACCTAGAAACATGAACACCAGTTCTGCGACGAACAGCCCGGCCTCCCACAAGACACACCTGCAAGCGACCATGAGAACACAACCCATCCACTAAATCACAACGTCAGCTGCAAGTCTTATCCACTGTGGTTGGGCTACCGAGCTGTATCTCCATCCGACTTGTATCCTGTTCCCTGCTCAAGCTTTCCGCGTCCTCGCCCCAGCCTTCCATCTCCTGCTTACCTGCCTTAGGGTCTTCGTTTCGTTTCTTTTTTAGGCCAAGTCATAATATTAGACAACCGGCAGCTAGAAAGGCAGGGTCCAAGAGCTAATGCTGGCACAAACAGGTATGATAAATTGGGTGTACACACACACGAGAAAGAGATCTGTGATTGTAAGCCAGCACTTAACACTGAGCCACACAAGCGGGTCGTGGAGGAGCTGAGGAAAGCGCTGAACCATCAGGAGTGAGGGAACAACGTAGAGGAAAATATCAGAAGTTATAAATGCTACTCCTGGAGTCACCAAAGATTAGTTCTTTTCTAAGACTCAATATATTCCTGGTTTACATCACTCACAAAGGCGGAGAAACTAGAGCAATTTGTTGCTGCTGTTGGCTGAAATCACAAGATGAGGAGGAGAATCAGGACGTGCGAGAACTGCAAGGTCGGAGAAATGGTTACTGGACTTCAACCCAAATAAGTGCAAGGTTATGAGGATGGAAAAACAAAAAAACAGGGAAAGAATACATAATAAAAAGAGAAGTTATGAGGGTCAATGAGAAAAGGATCTGGGAGCAGACGTGTAAGGGAACGTGTCTCCAGTGATAAACACAAATACAGTCGCTTCAACTGTATATGGTGAGTTTGACAGTTTGTGAACACCACAGCTGGAGTCTGCTCTACCGGCCTCACAATTTGGCCAACTGGACCCTTAAGTGACAAAAGATTTCAGTGTTGGCTAGTGAACCATCACACTATAACACCATTGTTACAATGTGAACACCAGACCACACATCTTAGATAAAGACCAAGTCCAGAGACTTATAAAGGCTTTTAAGCCAACTCCGTCGTGTACTGTGGCAGTAAAAAAAAAGAAAACTTCAACATAAGTTGAGGTTTGGTTAGTAAATCACTGTGGTTTGGGCCCCGGTAAGCTGGCTCTCCCGTCCTGTGAGCTGTTGGGTCGTCTTGTACAACATTGTTCTCAGTTAAGGCCGCCTTGTGTGGGGAACACTACTGGCTGACCTGGGTCATGGCTGACCTAGCCATGGTACAGCCACGACCCAGCCAGATCACTCCTTCATACCAACGGTGTCCCAGTCTCCTCTCACACACTTGTGTCCTGCTCTCACACGCTTGTGTCCTGCTCTCACTCTCCTCCACACTCTCACACGTTTGTGTCCTGCTCTCACTCTTCTCCACACTCTCACACACTTGTGTCCTGCTCTCACTCTCCTCCACACTCACTCACACACTTGTGTCCTGCTCTCACTCTCCTCCACACTCACACACTTGTGTCCTGCTCTCACTCTCCTTCACACTCACTCACACACTTATGTCCTGTTCTCACTCTCCTCCACACTCTCACACACTTGTGTCCTGCTCTCACTCTCCTCCACACTCTCACACACTTGTGTTCTGCTCGCACTCTCCTCCACACTCTCACACACTTGTGTCCTGCTCTCACTCTCCTCCACACTCTTACACACTTGTGTCCTGCTCTCACTCTCCTCCACACTCTCACACACTTGTGTCCTGCTCGCACTCTCCTCCACACTCTCACACACTTGTGTCCTGCTCTCACTCTCCTCCACACTCTCACACACTTGTGTCCTGCTCTCACTCTCCTCCACACTCTCACACGCTTATGTCCTGCTCTCACTCTCCTCCTCACTCTCAAACACTTGTGTCCTGCTCTCACTCTCCTCCACACTCTCACACACTTGTGTCATGGTCTCACTCTCCTCCACACTCTCACACACTTGTGTCCTGCTCGCACTCTCACACACTTGTGTCCTGCTCTCACTCTCCTCCACACTCTCACACACTTGTGTCCTGCTCTCACTCTCCTCCACACTCTCACACACTTGTGTCCTGCTCTCACTCTCCTCCACACTCTCACACACTTGTGTCCTGCTCTCACTCTCCTCCACACTCTCACACACTTGTGTCCTGCTCTCACTCTCCTCCACACTCTCACACACTTGTGTCCTGCTCTCACTCTCCTCCACACTCTCACACACTTGTGTCCTGCTCTCACTCTCCTCCACACTCTCACACACTTGTGTCCTGCTCTCACTCTCCTCCACACTCTCACACACTTGTGTCCTGCTCTCACTCTCCTCCACACTCTCACACACTTGTGTCCTGCTCTCACTCTCCTCCACACTCTCACACACTTGTGTCCTGCTCTCACTCTCCTCCACACTCTCACACACTTGTGTCCTGCTCTCACTCTCCTCCACACTCTCACACACTTGTGTCCTGCTCTCACTCTCCTCCACACTCTCACACACTTGTGTCCTGCTCTCACTCTCCTCCACACTCTCACACACTTGTGTCCTGCTCTCACTCTCCTCCACACTCTCACACACTTGTGTCCTGCTCTCACTCTCCTCCACACTCTCACACACTTGTGTCCTGCTCTCACTCTCCTCCACACTCTCACACACTTGTGTCCTGCTCTCACTCTCCTCCACACTCTCACACACTTGTGTCCTGCTCTCACTCTCCTCCACACTCTCACACACTTGTGTCCTGCTCGCACTCTCCTCCACACTCTCACACACTTGTGTCCTGCTCTCACTCTCCTCCACACATTATAACTCCATCGACCATTAGCGTCAAAATCGGGTATAATGGGACAATAAAAGCACTGTAATAGTGACGCACCAGCCGGGATTAATAACATTAGCAGAGATGGGTCAGGGATGACTAGTCAGTACGCGCCCTGTGCAGCGCCCCTCGCCCCACTCTTCCTTATTATCATAACTACTCATTACGGACTACTCGTAAAGACAAATACTATAAGGATTATCCATTAAGTTTAAGACTATCCATTAAGTTTAAGACTATCCATTAAGTTTAAGACTATCCATTAAGTTCAAGACTATCCATTAAGTTCAAGACCACCCATTAAGTTCAAGACTATCCGTTAAGTTCAAGACTATCCATTAAGTTCAAGACTATCCGTTAAGTTCAAGACTATCCATTAAGTTCAAGACTATCCATTAAGTTCAAGACTATCCATTAATTTCAAGACCATCCGTTAAGTTCAAGACTATCCATTAAGTTCACGACTATGCATTAAGTTCAAGACTATCCGTTAAGTTCAAGACTATCTATTAAGTTCAAGACTATCCGTTAAGTTCAAGACTATCCGTTAAGTTCAAGACTATCCATTAAGTTCAAGACTATCCGTTAAGTTCAAGACTATCCATTAAGTTTAATACCATCCATTAAGTTCAAGGCTATCCATTAAGTTCAAGACTATCCATTAAGTTCAAGACTATTAAGTTCAAGACTATCCATTAAGTTCAAGACTATCCATTAAGTTCAAGACTATCCATTAAGTTCAAGACCACCCATTAAGTTCAAGACTATCTGTTAAGTTCAAGACTATCCATTAAGTTCAAGACTATCCATTAAGTTCAAGACTATCCGTTAAGTTCAAGACTATCCGTTAAGTTCAAGACTATCCGTTAAGTTCAAGACTATCCATTAAGTTCAAGACTATCCGTTAAGTTCAAGACTATCCATTAAGTTCAAGACTATCCATTAAGTTCAAGACTATCCATTAAGTTCAAGACCATCCATTAAGTTCAAGACTATCCATTAAGTTCAAGACTATCCATTAAGTTCAAGACTATCCATTAAATTCAAGACTATCCATTAAGTTCAAGACTATCCATTAAGTTCAAGACTATCCATTAAGTTCAAGACTATCCATTAAGTTCAAGACTATCCATTAAATTCAAGACTATCCATTAAGTTCAAGACTATAAATTAAGTTCAAGACTATCCATTAAGTTCAAGACTATCCATTAAGTTCAAGACTATCCATTAAGTTCAAGACTATCCATTAAGTTCAAGACTATCCATTAAGTTCAAGACTATCCATTAAGTTCAAGACTTTCCATTAAGTTCAAGATTATCCATTAAGTTCAAGACCATCCATTAGGTTCAAGACTATCCTTTAAGTTCAAGACTATCCATTAAGTTCAAGACTATCCATTAAATTCAAGACTATCCATTAAGTTCAAGACTATCCATTAAGTTCAAGACTATCCATTAAGTTCAAGACTTTCCATTAAGTTCAAGACTATCCATTAAGTTCAAGACTATCCATTAAATTCAAGACTATCCATTAAGTTCAAGACTATCCATTAAGTTCAAGACTATCCATTAAGTTCAAGACTATCCATTAAGTTCAAGACTATCCATTAAGTTCAAGACTATCCATTAAGTTCAAGACCACCCATTAAGTTCAAGACTATCCGTTAAGTTCAAGACTATCCATTAAGTTCAAGACTATCCATTAAGTTCAAGACTATCCGTTAAGTTCAAGACTATCCGTTAAGTTCAAGACTATCCGTTAAGTTCAAGACTATCCATTAAGTTCAAGACTATCCGTTAAGTTCAAGACTATCCATTAAGTTCAAGACTATCCATTAAGTTCAAGATTATCCATTAAGTTCAAGACCATCCATTAAGTTCAAGACTATCCATTAAGTTCAAGACTATCCATTAAGTTCAAGACTATCCATTAAATTCAAGACTATCCATTAAGTTCAAGACTATCCATTAAGTTCAAGACTATCCATTAAGTTCAAGACTATCCATTAAGTTCAAGACTATCCATTAAATTCAAGACTATCCATTAAGTTCAAGACTATAAATTAAGTTCAAGACTATCCATTAAGTTCAAGACTATCCATTAAGTTCAAGACTATCCATTAAGTTCAAGACTATCCATTAAGTTCAAGACTATCCATTAAGTTCAAGACTTTCCATTAAGTTCAAGATTATCCATTAAGTTCAAGACCATCCATTAGGTTCAAGACTATCCTTTAAGTTCAAGACTATCCATTAAGTTCAAGACTATCCATTAAATTCAAGACTATCCATTAAGTTCAAGACTATCCATTAAGTTCAAGACTATCCATTAAGTTCAAGACTTTCCATTAAGTTCAAGACTATCCATTAAGTTCAAGACTATCCATTAAATTCAAGACTATCCATTAAGTTCAAGACTATCCATTAAGTTCAAGACTATCCATTAAGTTCAAGACTATCCATTAAGTTCAAGACTATCCATTAAGTTCAAGACTATCCATTAAGAAGTATTAGTTAAACACTACAGGTTAAGCTGAGAGTCTGCTCGCAAGGCATCATAAAAGGGATTACATCAAGCTCCTTTATTGTGACAAAACTTCTTCCTTTATGATGGTAATACAGGTGTGTGAGGAGGGAGATGCACACGTGTACACCTGCTGGTATGGGCGTATTAATACAGGTGTGTGAGCAGGAAGGTGCACACGTGTACACCTGCTGGTATGGCCGTATTAATACAGGTGTGTGAGGAAGGAGGTGCAAACGTGTACACCTGTTGGTGATGTGCGTATTAATACAGGTGCCTGCTTGCTTGATTGCTTGATGTGTGAGGTGTGTGAGGAGGGAGGTGCACATGTGTTCACCTGCTGGTGATGTGCGTATTAATACAGGTGTGTGAGGAGTGAGGTGCACACGTGCACACCTGCTGCTGGTGATGTGCGTATTAATACAGGTGTACTCACCTAGTTGTGCTTGCGGGGGTTGAGCTCCGGCTCTTTGGTCCCGCCTCTCAACCGTCAAACCGTGTGTGAGGAGTGAGGTGCACACGTGTACACCTGCTGCTGGTGATGAGCTGCTCACAATATACAGAAAAGAAATCAAGACAGCTGTGAGAGTGAGTCCTTGTGAGTTGAGGCGTGACACTCCTGTGTCACGCTACGGGGGGGGGGGAGTGTAGTGGGTGTGGTGGTGGTTGCTGCCACCACCACCCCCGTCCTCAACCAGGTGGTTGCTGCCACCACCACCACCACCCTCCTCAACCAGGTGGTTGCTGCCACCACCACCCTCCTCAACCAGGTGGTTGCTGCCACCACCACCACCACCCTCCTCAACCAGGTGGTTGCTGCCACCACCACCCTCCTCAACCAGGTGGTTGCTGCCACCACCACCCTCCTCAACCAGGTGGTTGCTGCCACCACCACCCTCCTCAACCAGGTGGTTGCTGCCACCACCACCACCACCCTCCTCAACCAGGTGGTTGCTGCCACCACCACCACCACCCTCCTCAACCAGGTGGTTGCTGCCACCACCACCACCACCCTCCTCAACCAGGTGGTTGCTGCCACCACCACCACCACCCTCCTCAACCAGGTGGTTGCTGCCACCACCACCACCACCCTCCTCAACCAGGTGGTTGCTGCCACCACCACCACCACCCTCCTCAACCAGGTGGTTGCTGCCACCACCACCACCCTCCTCAACCAGGTGGTTGCTGCCACCACCACCACCCTCCTCAACCAGGTGGTTGCTGCCACCACCACCACCACCCTCCTCAACCAGGTGGTTGCTGCCACCACCACCACCCTCCTCAACCAGGTGGTTGCTGCCACCACCACCACCCTCCTCAACCAGGTGGTTGCTGCCACCACCACCCTCCTCAACCACCACCCTCCTTAAGTTTAAGGACTATTGGACCACCATCCATTATCATCCACAATCACCACCATCATCATCCACCACCAGCACCACAATCATCATCCACCACCACTATCTATCATCCACCACCTTCATTATCCACAACCCCAACCTCCACCCTATCATCCCAAACCATCACAATTACCATCATCATCCACCACCACCACCACCATCATCATCATCACACACAACCGCCTCTACCATCATCCCTACCATTTATATTATACCACCATCCCCGCCAACCACCAGCACCACCCCACCTTCTACCACCATTGCCACCACCAGCTAGGAGCGGGAACCACCGGCTTTCACTATAGCAGGAGAGGCGGCGGGCAGCCAGTGTCTGTGACGAGGGCGCCTACGCCCACAGTACCGTCACCACGCCCACAATACGCTCACCACGCCCACTTCACCTGATCACACGCCTTCTAGTTCACACCTTCATCTTCCACTTCCACTTATATATTGACTCCCATGGACAACAGTAGTGACAGGCAGGCAAGAAGGAAGGAAGGAAGGCAGGCAGGTAATCATGCCGATAAAAGTAGGATAGACTATACACACACACACAAACTCAGCAACTGATCCGATAAAGATCTTATCTGCGCAATATGCAACAGGTGGTAATGCCACGAATATGCAACAGGTGGTAATGCCACGAAGTGTAAACTATGTGGTATGTCAAGGTCTCACACCCTCACCCATTATGTTCTTGATGGCCCGTTGATCAATGTATATAGAAACACTGAGATGAGGACTGTTCCGGAACAAACAGCCTGGATGTGTCACAACGGAAAGGTTGATGATATTCATGAGACATGTAAGAAGTTTGCACCAAGATATAGCCACACGGCACCTCGGATGCATTTCCGATGGTTCCTTTCATATAAAAGGGGTGACGCCGAGGAAAATAAGACTCGCGTCCCTACCAAAACCAAAAATACACTGTCCCCCGAATGAGAAGGCAGGAGGCAAACCGGGAGTCCCACTAATATTTGACAAACAATGTAAAATGTTTCCTTAAAATCAACAGGTATATATCCTCCCTGGACAAACGGTATGAGCAAATTCAACCTTCTGTTGAATTGTCTGAATGTCTCTTGGAAATTGTCTGTGTACATAGTCATGCAAGTATTTGTGTGTACGTCTGGTAACATATTGCATGTGTAAAGGAAGAAATGTATATGTTTATCACTCAGAATGTTCGGTAATATGTTAATTGTTTGTGATGTGTCTGAACACATTGTACTGAACGGGGTGACAATAGCTTGAGCAAACTCATCCCTTTGTGAGTATTTATACCTCAATAATCTTGCTTCAATTTCAATTTCAATCTGAGCAAGGAGCGTGGAGGCCCTGGACACGTCCGTGTTGGTAGACAAGAGAACACGAGGATTAGATCACCACAAACACGCTAATGAAAGCGTCCCTCAAACTAGGAAGTGTTGCTGGAAACATGAAGAGTTGAAGGTCATAGTGTAAACTACACAAGGAAAGCTACGCAACAGTTAATGGACAGTATTTCTTGATCATCATAGCGGCTGGACTGGCATTTTGTGTGAAAAATCACAGGACGTTTTGGAACTATCATCATAATATACAAAAAAAACGGAAACAGAAAACTATAGGTATAATTATCTTCATATTGAGTAAAAATAGGTAAAATGCACCCAGCAACACTTCACTCACGTTTGCCAGCAAGAGAAGAGCACCTTGACACAACACTGGACCTACCACTGGAAGGAGGCGTGTGTGCATACACGTATGCACGCGGTATTAGGCAGTAATGTGGTGGAGGCTGACTCCATACACAGTTTCAAATGTAGATATGATAGAGCCCAGTAGGCTCAGGAACCTGTACACCAGTTGGTTAACAGTTGAGAGGCGGGACAAAAGAGCCAAAGCTCAACCCCCGCAAGCACAAATAGGTGAGTACACACACACAAGACAAAGTTAGAGAAGATTCAGCGGTATGCCACCAGGGTCGTCCCGGAACTGAGAGGTATGAGCTACGAGGAAAGGCTAAAGGAGCTGAACCTCACGTCCCTGGAAAACAGAAGAGTAAAGGGAGACATGATAACCACCTACAAAATTCTCAGGGAAATTGACAGGGTGAACAAAGACAAACTCTTCAGCACGGGTGGGACACGAACAAGGGGACACAGGTGGAAACTTAGTACCCAGATGAGCCAGAGACGTTAGAAAGAATTTTGTCAGTGTCAGAGTAGCTAACAGATGGAATGCACTAGGCAGTGATGTGGCGGAGGCTGACTCCATACACAGTTTCAAATGTAGATATGATAAGAGCCCAGTAGGCTCAGGAACCTGTACGCCAGTTGATTGAGTGGAGAGGCGGGACCAAAGAGACAAAGCTCAACCCCCGCAAGCACAATTAGGTGTGTGTACACACACACACACACACACACACACACACACACACACACACACACACACACACACACACACACACACACACACACACACACACTTAAACTAATAGGTGAGTAGGTGAATAGGTTAGGCTTAAACTAATAGGAAAATTAGAACTTCATTCAGAAACCTAAATGAGGAGGCTTTTAGGGCGCTTTACACTGCCTACGTGAGACCCGTCTTAGAGTATGCCGCGCCATCATGGAGCCCCCACCTGAAGAAACACATAAGGAAACTGGAGAAGGTTCAGAGGTTTGCGACGAGGCTTGTCCCAGAGTTACGAGGGAAGGGATATGAAGAGCGACTGAAGGAACTGAACCTTACGACACTAGAGAAAAGAAGGGAGAGAGGAGATATGATAGGGACATATAAAATACTCAGGGGAATTGACAAAGTGGAAATAGATGAAATGTTCACACGTAATAATAACAGAACGAGGGGACATGGGTGGAAACTGGAAACTCAGATGAGTCACAGAGATGTTAGGAAGTTTTCTTTTAGCGTGAGAGTAGTGGAAAAATGGAATGCACTTGGGGAACAGGTTGTGGAAGCAAATACTATTCATACTTTTAAGACCAGGTATGATAGGGAAATGGGACAGGAGTCATTGCTGTAAACAACCGATAGCTGGAAAGGCGGGATCCAAGAGTCAATGCTCGATCCTGCAAGCACAGATAGGTAAGTACAGATAGGTAAGTACACACACACACACACACACACACACACACACACACACACACACACACACACACACACACACACACACACACACACACACACACATGAGCCCCCTCAGCTGGGTAACATGAAGACAGTCGTCGCCACCCTAGACACGGCAGCCATCGTACAGCACATGTACAGTACACGGCATTACAGGAAGCCCCAACATCACTAAGCGTACAACACTAATACAGACAGTAGACATTTGCTACAAAACTAGTAAGAGAACGGAACGATCTAAGGTGAGTATGAGGGGGGGGGGATGACCCTAGTAATGCTGGGGGAAAAAATATAGCCCATGATTCCGATATACAAAATACTCTTAGGGTATTTTTGAAATACCAATATGTTTATGAAATATGAGGATGTTTATGTTCAGAAGTAAGTTAAGTAGACTACATCTAAGGGAACTAGAAAAAAAACCTTAGCTATAGGTGTGTGAGGAACCACATGTGAATCAGACGAGTGGAACAAGATGCAAGGGAAAATATTAAGAGGCTGAACCCAGTCATATATTTATAGCAGATCTTGCACGAAACAAAGGTGGATGACGAGGGTCATGTTGAAATGCCGGGGCTCATGAGCTGAAGCTTGGTGCTGCAAGCTGGTGTTAGGTAAGAGCATGCACGCGCGCGCGCACACTCTGTTCAGCAGTGTGACTCCAGACTCGCTTGGAAAAGTGGAGTCTTGAATCACTCTCCACCGCGGAGTGACTCCACCGTAACTACACCATGGAGGAATATCCTCGCCCGAGGCTGGTAGCGCAGAGGAAGTTCTGGACTGTTGGTCGTGGCTCCACTGGACTACTTATATTGATGCTTCTCATAGTGGGCGACCCACACTCACTGCCAGAGTACAGACTGTGAGAGCACCCACTGCCAGAGTAACTGGGGCGAGGAAAGTGTCCAACTATACACACTTACAACAACATACAGACTGAGTGAACCTGGCAGCGACTCTTACTATTCACTATCATTGCGAGATTCACCCTTCACCGGCAATACAATTAGTCTCAAATATTTATATTCAGCGTTTTTTGGCTCCCATTACAAAAAGTTGTGACCCAACGCGATATAGAACACAAAACTGGAGTAAGGAGTTATGTCCTTTATGTTCTTGATTGTCCGTTGATTAATGTATATAGAAACACTGAGATAAGGACTGTTCCTGAACAAATAGCTTGGATCGTCACAACGGAAATTGAAATTGAAATAAGTTTGAGGTAAAATACACACAAAGGGATGAGGTAGCTCAAGCTATAATCACCCCGCTCAGTACATCGTGTTAATACATACATAAGATACACATCACAAGCAATAAACGTATTACCGAACATTCTGAGCTCTCACAACGGAAAGGTTGATGATATTCTGGAGAGATATAAGAATTTTGCACCAAGACTGTAATCTTTTGTTAAATTATCTGCATGTCTCTTGCAAATTGTCTATACAGTATACCTAAGTCATAAAAGTATTTGTGTGTACGTCTGATACCATACTACTTGTGTAAAGGAGGAATTGTATATGTTTATCTCTCAGAATGTTCGGCAATATGTTCATTGTTTGTGATGTGTGTGTATATATGTATGAACACGTTGTACTGAACGGGGTGAGAATAGCTTCAGCTACCTCATCCCTTTGTGTGTATTTTACCTCAATAAACTTATTTCAATTTCAAAGGAGTTTTGGAACAACTTAGGCTGAGGGAAGACCCATGGTAACCAGGAGTGCCAGCCGTCCCTGGATCATTGTCTGATGCCTCCGGAGGTGGCTAGTTTATTGTGCACCCCATACTCTTCCTGTGAGTGGTAGCTTATTGTGCACCCCATACTCATCCTGTGAGCGGTAGTTTATTGTGCACGCCATACTCATCCTGTGAGCGGTAGTTTATTGTGCACCCCATACTCATCCTGTGAGTGGTAGTTTATTGTGCACCCCATACTCATCTTGTGAGTGGTCGTTTATTGTGCACCCCATACTCATCCTGTAAGCGGTAGTTTATTGTGCACCCCATACTCATCCTGTGAGTGGTAGTTTATTGCGCACCCCATACTCATCTTGTGAGTGGTCGTTTATTGTGCACTCCATACTCATCCTGTGAGCGGTAGTTTATTGTGCACCCCATACTCATCCTGTGAGTGGTAGTTTATTGTGCACCCCATAATCATCTTGTGAGTGGTCGTTTATTGTGCACCCCATACTCATCCTGTGACCGGTAGTTTATTGTGCACCCCATACTCATCCTGTGAGCGGTAGTTTATTGTGCACCCCATACTCATCCTGTGAGTGGTAGTTTATTGTGCACCCCATACTCATCCTGTGAGCGGTAGTTTATTGTGCACCCCATACTCATCTTGTGAGTGATAGTTTATTGTGCACCCCATACTCATCCTGTGAGCGGTAGCGCAAAAAAGTGTTACAGAGGGCACAAAAGGTCTTTATCAGACCTCAAGAGAGATTCCGGGAGATGACTTGCGGCATTTACCTGGACGCTCACCGGGGTAAATTATGCGGGAAATGTTGGGTAATGACTGGAAAATGAGAGGAAGGGGGGGTGTTGAGGGAGGGGGGGGGAGTGTTGAGGGAGGGGGGGTGTTGAGGGAGGAGGGGTGTTGAGGGAGGGGAAGGGAGGGGAGGGCAGGGGCGTTGAGGGAGGGGTGGGGAAGGGAGCTCCCTCCCTCAACACCCCTAGGGGTGTTGAGGGAGGGGAGTTGTGTTGAGGGAGGGGAGGGAGGGGGTGAGGGGGAGGGGTTGGACACAGACTCTGTGGACACAGCCAGAAAATAAGTCCCGAATGCGCCAGAGAAAATATTGACAAGAATTCCTTCTATGTTCCAGAAGTGAATCAATGGAATGTTGCAAGTGAACTGGCGAAGGTAAACTCAACACACAGTTATCTATGTACACATGAAAGCCCACCAGGAATGTGTACAAGGAGAGTGCAAGGCGGGACGCAGGAGCTAACATGTAGCCCCAGCAGGCAACACAAGAGAGGGCACCCACACCCCCACAAACCCCGCCACCAACCAGGCGTTTCATCACCAAAAAAAAATGTCGAAGTGTATTCCAGCAGAGTGAGTCATCCTTAAAGGCTGACATTACTAAGCAGAAACTTGGCCAGGTTAATGGAGACGCTGCCAGCGAGATCCCGACATCTAGCGGGCGTAACCCCAACTAAATGGGGAAAATACCGCCATCAAGTGAACATAACCAGAACTAATTTGGCAAAGACACTCAAATCAGCGAGGGTTATGCAAAGTCAAATGGTGAAGATCTAGCGAGTCTTACATGAAACAACAAGTAGACATTGCTGACATTTTATATACTAGATGCGGCCTCTGACAAGATGGAGGCAGGTAGATGGTAAAGGCAGAGAGGGGGATATTACTGCACCTACTATCAAGAACAAGAAGAAGAGAGGGGGGGGGGAAGCAGAGGGAGGGAGGAGCAAGGGAAGGGTGGAGGAGGCAGGGAGCGGCCTGACAAGAACGGTGGTGTACACCATACCTAGTACGGTATGGTGTACCATGACAGGGACGGTATGGTGTACCAGGTTACAATGTGACAATGCTACACGACGGGGACCGTCTACCAGTCGTGTGCACGTCAGCCCCAACATTCCGTCACTGTTGGGTGGAGCCAGCTGCAAGTGTCTCTTGTGTGTGCGTGTCTTCACCACCTGTGAGAGCACATCCAGATTTTTGAGACCGGAAAACACCGCAGCTCCGACACCCTGATGAATGTGGCTGAGTGCCATTCAGGTGCAAATACTTTCTGTTCTAATTGTTGCCAACACCGGATACTGAAGCCGGCTGAAGACAGACAATGTACGCTGCCAACCAGGTACCACTGGGGTAGGTCTGTCACCAGGTACCACTAGGGTAGGTCTGTCACCAGGTACCACTAGGGTAGGTCTGTCACCAGGTACCACTGGGGTAGGTCTGTCACCAGGTACCACTAGGGTAGGTCTGTCACCAGGTACCACTGGGGTAGGTCTGTCACCAGGTACCATTGGGGTAGGTCTGTCACCAGGTACCACTGGGTAGGTCTGTCACCAGGTACCACTAGGGTAGGTCTGTCACCAGGTACCACTTTTCTAAGGAACAAACTTGAAACAGGAACTGAAATATTTACTGTTGTCTTGATTTAAAAATGTTGTAAAAGGTATTTGAAAAAATTACGTAATAAATGACTGTATTTATATTGTTAAAACATGTTTATTTAAACTACTTTACCTGTCAAAAAAAATCATCATCACTCTCCGAAAAGCGTAAATTATATATATATATATATATATATATATATATATATATAATATATATATATATATATATATATATATATATATATATATATATATGCAACTGACGATCACTAAACACTGATCATTTGTATGCGGAAAACCACAAAGAAATGGAAGAGAGAGATGAACGTTTCGACTTGTCGCGATGTTGACGACTTTCGCGAGTCGAAACGTTCATCTCTCTTCTCCATTTCTTTTGTGGTTTTTCCGTATATATATTATATTATATATTATATATATATATATATATATATATATATATATATATATATATTTATGCGTCTATATTGAGCGGAGTCTTGAAGTATATATATATTGTGACGATAATCTCTTATCAGAGATTTAGCCTGCTATTTCTGCGAATCACGCCTGTCCTCATCAATCTACAAGATACGTTTTGTAGTGGCTAAACGTATATGTTAGCCACACGTACCAGCAACTCCCTCCTTCCCCCCCACTGCTGCACCTGGTCGACGCGCCGAACCCTGCAACGACCTAACTAGCGACTGCGACCATCCAGCTTCCTCATTGGCCGCCAACCACACTCCACTCCGGCTCCCCGCCAATCACAAGACCTCACCAGTTATTGGTNTGGCCGTTTAAGATGTTGTGCAATTAGTTTTCGTGAGATGTGGAGGGCCAGTCGCCGCTACCTGCTACAGGAAACACCCGCCGCTGTTTACATCTCCATTGTAACCCACCATCTATGGTTAATAAACAAAACAAACAAAAATTATTATACACAAAAATTGTAATTCCTTAAAGATGTAGAAAATTCCCATCACCAAAAGTGTATTATCAAATTCCTTCAGGAAATCAATTGTTAAAAATAACAGTATAGGCAACTTTGCAAGCTAAGGATTTCTGTATCACTGAAAAACCTAACTTTCTCTAGCTAGGGACTTTCACTGTTGCTCACGTGAGACTTTCTTCACAAGTTTGGCCGGGTGCAAGAACCAGATCTGTGTACCGGGCCCCAGAGACTCCTGCTCCTCACACCTTACTATAAACTTTCTCTGAGGTTCTCAGGTGGGCCCTCGTTAACCTGTACTGAACTGGTCTTATTCACACCAAGGTGAGGCTCTTGGGGCTACTCTACTTTCTTTCACGTGAACTATCGGAGGAACAGGTACTGGAGGAGCAGGTAGTGGAGGAGCAGGCAGTGGAGAAGGAGATAGTGGAGGAGCAGGCAGTGGAGGAGGAGATAGTGGAGGAGCAGGCAGTGGAGGAGCAGGCAGTGGAGCAGATAGTGGAGGAGATAGTGGAGGAGCAGGCAGTGGAGCAGATAGTGGAGAAGCAGGCAGTGGAGGAGCAGGTAGTGGAGGAGCAGGTAGTAAAGGAGCAGGCAGTGGAGGAGCAGGCAGTGGAGGAGCAGGCAGTGGAGGAGCAGATAGTGGAGGAGCAGGTAGTGGAGGAGCAGGCAGAGGAGTGTGTAGTGGAAGGGCAGGCAGTGGAGGAGCAGGTAGTGGAGGAGCAGGCAGTGGACGAGTGGGTAGTGGAGGAGCAGGCAGTGGAGGAGCAGGTAGTGGAGGAGCAGGCAGTGGAGGAGCAGGCAGTGGAGGAGCAGGCAGTGGAGGAGCAGGCAGTGAAGGAGCAGATAGTGGAGGAGCAGGCAGAGGAGGAGCAGGCAGTGGAGGAGCAGGTAGTGGAGGAGCAGGTAGTGGAGGAGCAGGTAGTGGAGGAGCAGGTAGTGGAGGAGCAGGTAGTGGAGGAGCAGGTAGTGGAGAAGCAGGTAGTGGAGGAGCAGGCAGAGGAGTGTGTAGTGGAAGGGCAGGCAGTGGAGGAGCAGGTAGTGGAGGAGCAGGTAGTGGAGGAGTAGGTAGTGGAGGAGCAGGTAGTGGAGGAGCAGGTAGTGGAGGAGTAGGTAGTGGAGGAGCAGGTAGTGGAGGAGCAGGTAGTGGAGGAGTAGGTAGTGGAGGAGCAGGTAGTGGAGGAGCAGGTAGTGGAGGAGCAGGTAATGGAGGAGTAGGTAGTGGAGGAGCAGGTAATGGAGGAGCAGGCAGTGGAGGAGCAGGTAGTGGAGGAGTAGGTAGTGGAGGAGTAGGTAGTGGAGGAGCAGGTAGTGGAGGAGCAGGTAATGGAGGAGTAGGTAGTGGAGGAGCAGGTAGTGGAGGAGCAGGTAGTAGAGGAGTAGGTAGTGGAGGAGCAGGTAGTGGAGGAGTAGGTAGTGGAGGAGCAGGTAGTGGAGGAGTAGGTAGTGGAGGAGCAGGTAGTGGAGGAGCAGGTAGTGGAGGAGCAGGTAGTGGAGGAGCAGGTAATGGAGGAGTAGGTAGTGGAGGAGCAGGTAGTGGAGGAGCAGGTAGTGGAGGAGTAGGTAGTGGAGGAGCAGGTAGTGGAGGAGTAGGTAGTGGAGGAGCAGGTAGTGGAGGAGTAGGTAGTGGAGGAGCAGGTAATGGAGTGTAACACTGTAAAGGTGTTTGGTTTAGTTTTATTTAATATATACACTTAGTTCAATGAGTCACAGACAGGATCTGACAGACGCCAACTTGTCTGGCCTGGATCTCACACCTCTAGTGTTAATGACACCGAGTTGACCTGAGGTCAGGTCATGCGAATCTCACCTGGCTCTCGCTAATCTTATAATTGAGCCTGGTAGCCTTCAAACATGCCGACGTTTAAGGAGTGGCTTGGTAGAGTGCCTGAGGCTATCTAACTTGTGGGCGGAGTTAGCCACTAGGTTTCCCAATATATACTCGGAGAGATATCTATTCGAGAGGAGAAGGACAGAAGAAGCAGAGCAAAAGACAAGAACAGCCAGCGGAGCAGAGCTAAGGACAGCCTAGCCCGAGGCTGTCAGCCGGCGGGGGCGGGACAGTCTCTGTCAACTACAGACCTCCCCCCCCCCCCTCTCTATTCCACGGAAACTCAAGACACTTGGTGAGTTGAACATTAAGGTGACTTAGTCGGGTTTACAAGTGTTGTGTGATGATCAGGGGCAGTCGAGTTGTAGGGTTCTCGAATTCTTGGATGATGACTCACTTTGAAATATTAAGCTTGAACATTTAAACTTGCTTGAATTATTGATACTTAGTATGTGAAATATAATTGAAAGTTATTATTTAAATTGTGTTTAACTTTGTTCCCTAGAGATTTTGGAGTTGAGATAAGAAAGTCTCTGCGGTTACTGGTTCCATGATTTTAATGAATACATGATACAGAGGGAGCATACCTCTTGATAATATCTTTGAGTATATTATGTTGATACAGACAAGTTCCATTCCTTGTCTTGTATGTATATGATCTAGAATGGATGGTGGCAGCATTTTCTATTTCTCACTTCTTTTCTAATTTCCAGCAAACTTCCTCTTCTATCTACTCTTCTACTCTACGATCTACTCCTTCTACTATCTACTCTTCTACCTCTTCTACTTCTCCTACTCACTTCCTACTTACTCGATATTTTCATTTCCTTCCCCCCCCCCCCCGTTACAGGAGGAGCAGGCAGTGGAGGAGTAGGTAGTGGAGGAGCAGGTAGTGGAGGAGCAGGTAGTGGAGGAGCAGGTAGTGGAGGAGCAGATAGTGGAGGAGCAGGTAGTGGAAGGGCAGGCAGTGGAGGAGCAGGTAGTGGAGGAGCAGGTAGTGGAGGAGCAGGTAGTGGAGGAGTAGGTAGTGGAGGAGCAGGTAGTGGAGGAGCAGGTAATCGAGGAGCAGGTAATGGAGGAGCAGGTAGTGGAGGAGCAGGTAGTGGAGGAGCGGGTAGTGGAGGAGCAGGTAGTGGAGGAGCAGGTAGTGGAGGAGCAGGTAGTGGAGGAGCAGGTAGTGGAGGAGCAGGTAGTGGAGGAGCAGGCATTGGAGGAGCAGGTAGTGGAGGAGCAGGCAGTGGAGGAGCAGGCAGTGGAGGAGCAGGCAGTGGAGGAGCCTGTAGTGGAGGAGTAGGTAGTGGAGGTGCAGGCAGTGGAGGAGCAGGTAGTGGAGGAGCAGGTAGTGGAGGAGCAGGCAGTGGAGGAGCAGGTAGTGGAGGTGCAGGCAGTGGAGGAGCAGGTAGTGGAGGTGCAGGTAGTGAAGGAGCAGGTTGTGGAGGAGCAGGTAGTGGAGGAGCAGGCAGTGGAGGAGCAGGTAGTGGAGGTGCAGGCAGTGGAGGTGCAGGTAGTGAAGGAGCAGGTAGTGGAGGAGCAGGTAGTGGAGGTGCAGGCAGTGGAGGAGCAGGTAGTGGAGGAGCAGGTAGTGAAGGAGCAGGTAGTGGAGGAGCAGGTAGTGGAGGAGCAGGTAGTGAAGGAGCAGGTAGTGGAGGTGCAGGCAGTGGAAGAGCAGGTAGTGGAGGAGCAGGTAGTGAAGGAGCAGTAGTGGAGGAGCAGGCAGTGGAGGAGGACTGATAGAGTATTTGCACTCAGCAATAAACATTACGTCACTGGCTCTGTCATCTGGGACACTCAGCCGTAAACATTTGGGCATATTTCTGACTGCCGCAGACATAGAAAATGGTCACCATAACTTTTCATTCGGACGGGAGACTAACATAAACAATTAACATGTCAAATCCGCTCCTCACACAGGTTTTGTTAACATTTTCTTAGTTGGAGAAGCCAGCTCATCGCTCTCACGACCCTGTACTTGTGCTGAGTCTAAAGCTGTCTCGCATGTGACATACAACATGGTAACAATTAAGTTAATTTAAAGCTTTTCACTCAGTAGTCACGACGTACTATATTCTATATAATTAACCAAATATATCAGTGTAAAAGAGAACAGTTGAGTGTGACTGGTGTAAGAAGACTGAGTGAAAATATTGGGAATATAATGGTAACGTCTTGAGACCTTCGTTGGCTGTTCGTGAGACAGTTAAGTGAGGCGCAGCTGTGTCTGGGTAACCAGTCACAGGATGAACAACACAGCTTTAGGGCTTTAACCCTACTGGGTGCGTGGGGGGGGGGGGGAATGGGTTGTTCATGGTGGGGGGAGGGGTTTGTTCACGAGTTCTGTTCATTACAACGTGAGTAACGTCGTCTAATAAGCTTGCTCTTCGGAACAATTTTTGTGTGTCAATGACAGGCATGTAGAGGGTTCGGATCCCGGGCGGGAGAGAATGGAATGGTGACCAGAATAGGTCACCTGAAGTAACCAGGAGTTAGTGAGCTTGCTGTTGGGATGCATCCTGGTGGAGGGAGGGGGAGAGGGAGAGGGGGGGAGGGGGGGGTCAGTAATTCGACCCTGGGGGGGGGGGGAGGGAGACCTCGATATAAGCCAAACATATACAGTATGTATAAAATATATGTGTATCTATGAATAA
>WNGS01009202.1:1004735-1024902 GCA_020271785.1 Procambarus virginalis
CTCCCTCTCGCTCTTGCTCTCTCTCGTTCTCTCTCTCCCTTGCTCTCTCTCGTTCTCTCTCTCTTTTGCTCTCTCCCTTGTTCTTGTTTTTACTAAAACTAGGGTTCATAAGGGCTGTCAAATGACGTGCCTAGTGAAACTGCAAGCAAGAGGTGTTATCCTGCCTCAGCTCATCTGAAGACTGCTCCTAGAGGGCCATTTATTTCATGAGCCTGTTATATGCATCAGTAGGAATAGCATTTATTCATTAACAACATTAGGTAACAATCATATAAAGAACAAGATGAGCCTGTAGCCAACTGTGTGCCAGAGCCTTCATATGATCAGTTGACCTGATCTCCCGTGTATTAACTTGTTGAGCAAACAAGTTCCAGATGCTAGTCAGCCTGGGAGTGAATGATCGCTGATGGAGTGATGTTCTTGAGAAAGGCACTTATAGCGTGAGACTGTTGAAGGTTGAGAGCCTAGTGCTACAGGTGGCAGCTACTGGTAGTCCAGAGTTGAGTCAGGTGCGGAACTTTGAGGATGTTGGCCTTGTACACAACAGTAATACCAACAACGTCACGACGATGTTGCAGGCTTTGATATTCAGACCGTTCCCACCAGACTTGATCAAGATAGAGATGAGATTTCTTGCCCGTCTCTCCACTTTGTCCAACAGTCTGATGAATGATTGGGGGGGGGGGGGCAGGCGATCCAGGAAAGTGGTTGCATACTCTAGAGATGAGAGAGAACTTTGCTTCATATAAGGTTTTGCAGCCTTGTTGTCAAGGTGTGAGATACGCCGTAGGACTGTAAGTTTACTGGCTGCCTTTTGAGCTAGGTTAAGCACGTGGCTCTTCATTGTTACTGAAGAGTCGAACTTCATTGCCAAGATGTTAATTTCATCTGTGAACGCAGGGTGTTGCAACACATTTGCAAGCCTGTCTGACTTGCCATGTGCCGTCTAATTATCATCATCGCGTTTAATGTGTCTTCGCTTCTCAGCCGCACATGTGACCTGCCATCTCCTACCCTGGTAGAAATCGCTGAAAGTTTGTGATTGATGATTCTTACAGCAGTTGGCATTTCTTGCTTTCTGTATGTGAAGGATAGAGTACAGTCATCAGCATAAGCTTGAGCTTCAGGAATGAGATGAAGTAGATCGATGAAATAAACATTCCACAGCAGAGGGCCAAGCACACTACCCTGTGGAACGCTGCCACCAATTGAGTGACTTTCGAATTCTGCTTCATTGAGGACGACCCTTAAGAGTCCGTTTTTGAAGGCAGTCTTTTATTAACTCTAAGATGGAGCCGGAGACGCCTAGTGCTAGAAGCTTCACTACTAATCTAGAGTGCCAGACCCGATCAAAGGCTCCTGCTACAGCCCGTCCTCTAAACAAAGACCCAAAGTCCATTCCATCCACCCGCCAAACCCCCTGTTTATGAATGAAAAACGGTTTACACACGACTCACAACTGATGACGTTCGAACACTTGTATATTGTACACTTGTATTCACCCAACTTGTATATTGGCTATTTTCTACCATGTTCCCTACTTTTTTTATCTTTTATTATTTTTTTCTTTCAGCGCAATTTTTACTTTAAGCTCAATTACTATTAAGTTTTAGTCTGAGTGTTTTTTTTTTCCACCTCACCTTGCCCGAAACGCTATGTGTACTAGTGGCTTTAGGTATTGTATGTACTACCTCTATCTTTAAATCAAACAGAATGTTTGTACTGTAAATCTGCAACTATGTATGTACTTTTCCTAAATAAAGTATTATTATTATTATTATTACTTACGGAACAAGTGCTTCACTGACGAATTCTGTGCGAACCACAATGCTATCAATGCTTCACCCACGTACTACACATACAAATAATCGCCAACAGAACCTAAACACCTAACCTAACCAGTGCCTAAATATGTACAATATAATAATATATAATAATATTAATTTATATTTTAGAAAATTACTGTTTTGAATGAACAGCATGTTAAAATTTATTAATGCGTCTTTGGGGTCGACCGCTGGATGGAATGGACTTGGTCTGAGGACGGGTTGCCTGCTATGTCTAGAGCAACAACACAGCTGATCTTGGACTCATCTAGTGACTGATGCCACTTGGTGGAGAGATTTAGCTAGAGATCAGCAGCAAGATCGGCCTTTTCTAAAAACCATACTGTCAATCACATATTAGCCGATGATGGTCATAAAATTATATCATTTGTTTTGCGATTAATGATTCTAGGATTTTGTCAGTAACTGAGAGCAGTGACACTGGTCTGTAGTTACCAAGTACTGAGCGGCTTTTCTTTTTGTGCACTGGAACAACATCTGCCTTCTTCCATAAGGAGGGCCACATTCCTTGAACTAGGCAGAGTTGGAAGAGGCACGTGAGAGGTGGAGTCAACAGGTCAGCGCAGCTGCGTAGTGGTCGTGGACTGACCTTATCTGGCCCCACAGCTTTGCTTGTGTCTAGCGTGTTAAGGAGATGGAGAACGTGAGCCTGCTGTATAACCACTTCAGTCATCCTAGACACAGTACGTGGGACAAGATGTGGAGGCTGACGTTCAGGATCAGGGACCTGCATCTTGGCAGCAAAGTGGTTTGCCACTTTAGTCATTTAGCTCAGCCTTCTCCTGATTGCTGGTTGCAACAGTTCCATCCTCCTGGTTTAGAGGCGGGATTGTGTCCTCAGATGAATATTCCTGTATTCCTGTCGATCCGTCACCAGAGACCACCAGACCTTGGATCCAACCCTTCCAGATGCAAGTTTTCTTCCAGTTTCGGATTCCCATCTGGAATCGAAAAGTATCTCTCTTTCTCTCTTGCTCAATCTCTGTATCTTTCGAATCCGTGGTTAAAGAAATAAGAAGTAGAAATAATAAGTATAGGAAGAACGGTCTCCCCGAAATGGACTTCCTAGACAATGCTCCGGCCCCTAACATGATAAAAGCCCTAGTGGCCAGCAATATTATCAGCGCTCCCTTAACTGGTACTAACTCCCAACAAGGGCATGGACCGACAAATACAGAAACCCTCACTGAGTCAGAGGGAAATGAAACAACACAAGCAACCACCACTAATGACCTCCAAAGGGGGCCTACAATCACACAAGCACCAGAGGAGACAACAAATAGATAATACCGATGATGTAACTGACGCAGCTCACGGACACACAGTGGGCATCAATGCTTACCACACACCCACTGACATTACTGTAGACTCACACACACACACACACACCCAAGACTCAGAAAAATCCCAGTCAAGATCGAATTCTTCTCAACAAACAAGACCCACAAGACCCTGCAGGAGCATATACACACTCAACAAATACAATTCCAACATGACATTCCCGGTGTGTGTACGAGTGAAGTCTACGAATACATAATGTCGCAACCTTTCAGCCAAGCTCCCCAAACCATTGAGCAGATAAGCAGCAATAAGTTTAACACAATGCACAACGGATATGCATCGATCTCAAAATATCCACGAGGTGGAAGAGACCCATCAGTTTCAACATAGCCATCCAGTCATTAGCAATAATTCAAAACAATGTTCTAAACTGGACTCCGCACAGAGCATTGGAACTCAGCAACTTGTACAGAGAAATAGACCCGGATATAATACTCATTAACAGCCATGGGAAAAAGGAAAGTGAGATGATAAAGATCTTCAATTACAAAATTTACCAGGTCAACAGAGCTGACCAGGCCAACGATGGAGCGGCAATTGCTGTAAGGAGAAATATTCCACACAAAATTGTTGATAATTTTGAAGAAAACTTCCTGGCAATTGAACTCCAAACTACGAAAGGTATAATCTTCATAGGAACATGCTACCAACCACCAAGACGACCTTACCTTTCCCTGCCCGACGTCATGACACTCACCAGAAGGAGCAGAGCTGCCTACTTCCTGGGAGATCTGAACGCCAAGCACAGAACACTGGGACATGGAAGGAACAACCAAGCAGGAGAAGCCATCCACAATATGATAAGGAACGGAAATCTAACCCACCTGGGCCCAGACTTCCCAACTTACGTCAGACAAGGCCACAGTGGTAAACCAGACATAATACTGTCAAACAACCACCACTTCCTAAACACCCGCATAGAAAGGGGCCCTGTGAGCACCAGCGACCACCTACCAATATTAATAACGCTGAACTAACCGGATTCAGAAACCCTCACAACATAAACTTCAATACACTAAAACTGACTGGGAGGCGTTCAAAAGCAGTGCACAGGAAATCAGTGTCACAAATTTTAATGCAAAAGAAACATCATACATAAACACAGAGCTAAATACATGGATTACCACAATAGAAAAATGCATGATTGATCATATTCCCCGTAGCTGAGGCGCTCGCAACACTGCAAACTACATATAACAATCTCCTATAACTCATAACACACAATGGGTGGACGGACGAGTGCAAAAGACTACAAACGGAACTACAAGATGAGCTGCAAGATTTATGCAAAACTGAGTACACAAAAACAATGGAATGACATAATAGGCCAAATTCAAGTTGACTACAGAAACCCAGGAAAGTTCTGGAAAAAAAATAAAAACCCTGATGGGAAACTCATCCGGGGAAACACCCTACATAAAAGACGCCTCAGGAAATAAACTCTATGAGGAGAGAGAGAACAAGAACAGGAATTCAGTAAGTTCTTGGAAAAAATATTCAGGATAAACCCGGGAGAAAATGTAAACTTTTGCCCCATTAATGAAACTTAATGGTAAATTACAACTCACATCGATAACAAAGCTGCAGCACTACTCCCGACGCAAACAATAGACCTTAACAACATTCGCAATGACTGCCACCTCATGAAACACATAACCATTGCAGAGGTTCATAAAACAATTATGGGTTTCAAGAACAAGGCGCCGGGCAACAGCAAATAAATAAGATGGTATTAACCAACCTACCAGTGATTACACTCCATCAATACACATGTATAATAAATGCAGCTCTTGCATCTGGACTTTTCCCCACATACTTCAAGAATGCCACAATAAGATTAATCCCCAAGCCAGGTAAACCCCCAACCCAAACTGAAAATTACAGGTCAATTTCCCTCCTCGAAGTACCAGGCAAAATATTTGAAAAAGTAATCAATCAGAGTCTTGTGAAGTACATGGAGGAGGAAGAGAAGTATAACACCAGGCAGCATGGGTTTAGAAACCGCAGAGGGGCCCATACAGCTATAGCCCTGATCTACCAACATATAGCCAACGCAGTTTCGAAAAAAGATCAGTATAATATAGTGGTTAGAGACGTTTCGAAAGCCTTCGACAAAGTGTGGCACACAGCCTTAAAATATAAGAAATCCGAGCTAGGACTCCCACAGAGATTTACTGCTACTCTCTGCAGCTTTTAGACAACAGAACTGCTAGGCTTAATATCGGCAGGTACTTGGGCGACATAATAGAACTGAAAAGTGGAGTACCACAAGGAAGCTGCCTCTCCCCCACTCTATTCAACATATATCCAGCTGACCTGCCCCAACCCCAACATGGAGAATACATCACATACGCTGACGATGTCACCCATATAATATGCCAACCGGGTCCATCACAGCCGCTACTAGCCAACAAGACCAAGGCAGCAATTGAATTCATAAATAACTTTGAGAAGCAATGGAAAATAAGCACAAATAAACAAGTTTCAGATAATACACATTTCAAAAAGAAACCCAGACCCCATTATCCTTGACAACTGCCCGATCCAACATGTGGAGGTAGGCAGAATACTGGCAATCACGATCAATAGAACAGGGATAAAAATTCACGTAAAGGACCGACTAAATAGAGCCAAAGCAGAATTAGGAAAACTGAGGAGATTCCGAAGCCTCAGTACAAACATTCAGATACACCTATATAAGGCTCTAGTTCGGCCGAATCTAGAGTATCTCCCAGTACCACTACACACCATAAAGAAAACTAACATACAGAAACTGCAAAAAGTGCAAAATAAGGCACTAAGGAGAGCAGCAAAACACCGTCCACCACATGATAAGACAATCCAGGAGCTCCACGAACTCCTGAACATACAGCCACTAAACATCAGACTGCAGCACCAAGCCATCAGGGTGTGGAACACCATCCTCATGTTAGAAGACCCACAGCTGGTGACCCAAGATGAGACGCCCCACTCCCACAGCTGGTGGTCCAAGATGAGACGCCCCACTCCCACAGCTGGTGACCCAAGATGAGACGCCCCGCTCCCACAGCTGGTGGTCCAAGATGAGACGCCCCACTCCCACAGCTGGTGACCCAAGATGTCACGCCCCGCTCCCACAGCTGGTGACCCAAGATGAGACGCCCCACTCCCACAGCTGGTGACCCAAGATGAGACGCCCCGCTCCCACAGCTGGTGGTCCAAGATGAGACGCCCCACTCCCACAGCTGGTGACCCAAGATGTCACGCCCCGCTCCCACAGCTGGTGGCCCAAAATGAGACGCCCCACTCCCACAGCTGGTGGCCCAAGATGTCACGCCCCACTCCCACAGCTGGTGACCCAAGATGTCACGCCCCACTCCCACAGCTGGTGACCCAAGATGTCACGCCCCACTCCCACAGCTGGTGGCCCAAGATGTCACGCCCCACTCCCACAGCTGGTGACCCAAGATGAGACGCCCCGCTCCCACAGCTGGTGGCCCAAGATGAGACGCCCCACTCCCACAGCTGGTGGCCCAAGATGAGAAGCCCCACTCCCACAGCTGGTGACCCAAGATGAGACGCCCCACTCCCACAGCTGGTGGCCCAAGATGAGATGCCCCACTCCCACAGCTGGTGGCCCAAGATGAGACGCCCCGCTCCCACAGCTGGTGACCCAAGATGAGACGCCCCACTCCCACAGCTGGTGGCCCAAGATGAGACGCCCCACTCCCACAGCTGGTGGCCCAAGATGAGACGCCTCACTCCCACAGCTGGTGACCCAAGATGAGACGCCTCACTCCCACAGCTGGTGACCCAAGATGAGACGCCCCACTCCCACAGCTGTTGGCCCAAGATGAGACGTCCCACTCCCACAGCTGGTGGCCCAAGATGAGACACCTCGCTCCCATAGCTGGTGACCCAAGATGAGACGCCCCGCTCCCACAGCTGGTGACCCAAGATGAGACGCCCCACTCCCACAGCTGGTGACCCAAGATGAGACGCCCCACACCCACAGCTGTTAACCCAAGATGAGACGCCCCATTCCCACAGCTGGTGGCCGAAGATGAGACGCCCCACTCCTACAGCTGGTGGCCCAAGATGATGTAACACCGTAAAGGTGTTTGGGTTAGTTATACTTAATATATGCGTATAGTTCAGTGAGTCACAGACAAGGAATTTGAGAGGCGCAGTTTGTCGGCCGGGATCTCACACCCTCTAAGTGTTAATGACAACCAAGTGACCGGAGGTCAGATCATGCGAATCTCACCTGGCTCCCGCTAATCTTATAATTTAGCCTGGTAGCCTTGAAACATGCCGACGTTTAAGTAGTGGCTGCTAGAGTGCCCGAGGCTATCTACTTGTGGGCGGAGTGAGCTACTAGGTTCCCCAATATATACTCGGAGAGCTATAGATTCGAGAGCAGGAGACAAGGACAGAAGAACAGCCGAGGAGGCTGTCAGCCGGCGGGGCGGGACAGTCTCTGTCAACTACAGACCCCCTCCTCCCTCCCCCCTCTATCCAGCTATAGGCGACACTTGGTGAGTTGAACATTAAGGTGACTTGGTCGTGTTCACTAAACAAGTGTTGTGTGATGATCCGGGGCAGTCAGTTGTATTGTTCTCAGATTCTTGGATGCTGACTCACTTTGCAGATTAATCTTTAACATTTTTAATTGCTTAAATTATGATACTTATCATGTGAAATATAAGTGAATTTATAATTTTAAATTGTCTTTAACTTCGTTCCCTAAAGTTTTGAGTGAGATGAGGAAATCCCAGCGGTTACTGGTTTCATGATTTGAATGAGTACATGATACAGATGGAACATACTAATAATGCCCTTGTGATAATATCTTTGAGTATATGGTGATAACAGACAAGTTCCATTCCTTGTCTTGTATATAATGATCTAGAATGGATGGTGGCAGCATTTCTACTTCTGCTATCTACTATTTCTCACTTCTTCTAATTTCTTCTTCTTCTAGCATCTATTCTAATATCTACTCTTCTACTTCTACTATCTACTTTCTTACTTCTACCTATCTACCCTTCTACTTCTCCTACTCACCTCCAACTTACTCCATATTCTATCATTCCCTAACCCCCCGTTACAATGAGACGGCCCGCTCCCACAGCTGGTGACCCAAGATGAGACGTCCCGCTCCCACAGCTGGTGACCTAAGATGAGACGCCCCACTCCCACAGCTGGTGACCCAAGATGAGACGCCCCACTCCCACAGCTGGTGACCTAAGATGAGACGCCCCACTCCCACAGCTGGTGACCCAAGATGAGACGCCCCACTCCCACAGCTGGTGGCCCAAGATGAGACGCCCCACTCCCACAGCTGGTGGCCCAAGATGAGACGCCCCACTCCCACAGCTGGTGGCCCAAGATGAGACGCCTCACTCCCACAGCTGGTGACCCAAGATGAGACGCCCCACTCCCACAGCTGGTGGCCCAAGATGAGACGTCCCGCTCCCACAGCTGGTGGCCCAAGATGAGACGCCCCGCTCCCACAGCTGGTGACCCAAGATGAGACGCCTCACTCCCACAGCTGGTGACCCAAGATGAGACGCCCCGCTCCCACAGCTGGTGACCCAAGATGAGACGCCTCACTCCCACAGCTGGTGACCCAAGATGAGACGCCCCACTCCCACAGCTGGTGGCCCAAGATGAGACGTCCCGCTCCCACAGCTGGTGGCCCAAGATGAGACGCCCCACTCCCACAGCTGGTGGCCCAAGATGAGACGCCCCGCTCCCACAGTTAGTGACCCAAGATGAGACGCCCCGCTCCCACAGCTGGTGACCCAAGATAAGACGCCCCACTCCCACAGCTGGTGGCCCAAGATGAGACGTCCCGCTCCCACAGCTGGTGGCCCAAGATGAGACGCCCCGCTCCCACAGCTGGTGGCCCAAGATGAGACGCCTCACTCCCACAGCTGGTGACCCAAGATGAGACGCCCCACTCCCACAGCTGGTGGCCCAAGATGAGACGCCCCGCTCCCACAGCTGGTGACCCAAGATAAGACGCCCCACTCCCACAGCTGGTGGCCCAAGATGAGACGTCCCGCTCCCACAGCTGGTGGCCCAAGATGAGACGTCCCGCTCCCACAGCTGGTGGCCCAAGATGAGACGCCTCACTCCCACAGCTGGTGGCCCAAGATGAGACGCCTCACTCCCACAGCTGGTGGCCCAAGATGAGACGCCTCACTCCCACAGCTGGTGACCCAAGATGAGACGCCCCACTCCCACAGCTGGTGGCCCAAGATGAGACGCCCCATTCCCACAGCTGGTGGCCCAAGATGAGACGCCCCACTCCCACAGCTGGTGGCCCAAGATGAGACGCCCCGCTCCCACAGCTGGTGGCCCAAGATGAGACGCCCCGCTCCCACAGCTGGTGGCCCAAGATGAGACGCCCCGCTCCCACAGCTGGTGGCCCAAGATGAGACGCCCCACTCCCACAGCTGGTGGCCCAAGATGAGACGCCCCGCTCCCACAGCTGGTGACCCAAGATGAGACGCCCCATTCCCACAGCTGGTGGCCCAAGATGAGACGCCCCACTCCCACAGCTGGTGGCCCAAGATGAGACGCCCCGCTCCCACAGCTGGTGGCCCAAGATGAGACGCCCCGCTCCCACAGCTGGTGGCCCAAGATGAGACGCCCCACTCCCACAGCTGGTGGCCCAAGATGAGACGCCTCGCTCCCACAGCTGGTGGCCCAAGATGAGACGCCCCACTCCCACAGCTGGTGGCCCAAGATGAGACGCCCCGCTCCCACAGCTGGTGGCCCAAGATGAGACGTCCCGCTCCCACAGCTGGTGGCCCAAGATGAGACGCCCCACTCCCACAGCTGGTGGCCCAAGATGAGACGCCCCGCTCCCACAGCTGGTGGCCCAAGATGAGACGCCCCGCTCTCACAGCTGGTGGCCCAAGATGAGACGCCCCGCTCTCACAGCTGGTGGCCCAAGATGAGACGCCCCACTCCCACAGATGGTGGCCCAAGATGAGACGCCCCGCTCCCACAGCTGGTGGCCCAAGATGAGACGCCCCGCTCCCACAGCTGGTGGCCCAAGATGAGACGCCCCACTCCCACAGCTGGTGGCCCAAGATGAGACGCCCCGCTCCCACAGCTGGTGGCCCAAGATGAGACGCCCCGCTCCCACAGCTGGTGGCCCAAGATGAGACGCCCCGCTCTCACAGCTGGTGGCCCAAGATGAGACGCCCCACTCCCACAGATGGTGGCCCAAGATGAGACGCCCCGCTCCCACAGCTGGTGGCCCAAGATGAGACGCCCCGCTCCCACAGCTGGTGGCCCAAGATGAGACGCCCCGCTCCCACAGCTGGTGGCCCAAGAGGCTCGATTTACAAGATGAAAACCCCGCCCCACAGTACATAATTCCCAGATGAAATACTGACCAGAAATCCTTCCCCCAATAATTGAAAAAATTGAGTATGTATGTTTGTATGTGCATAGTTGTGTATATGCATATATATATATATATATATATATATATATATATATATATATATATATATATATATATATATATATGTGTGTGTGTGTGTGTGTGTGTGTGTGTGTGTGTGTGTGTGTGTGTGTGTGTGTGTGTACTCACCTAGTTGTACTCACCTAGTTGTGCTTGCGGGGGTTGAGCTCTGGCTCTTTGGTCCCGCCTCTCAACCGTCAATCAACAGGTGTACAGTTTCCTGAGCCTAATGGGCTCTATCATATCTACACTTGAAACTGTGTATGGAGTCAGCCTCCACCACATCGCTTCCTAATGCATTCCATTTGTCAACCACTCTGACACTAAAAAAGTTCTTTCTAATATCTCTGTGGCTCATTTGGGCACTCAGTTTCCACCTGTGTCCCCTAGTGCGTGTGCCCCTTGTGTTAAACAGCCTGTCTTTATCAACCCTGTCGATTCCCCTGAGAATCTTGAATGTGGTGATCATGTCCCCCCTAACTCTTCTGTCTTCCAACGAAGTGAGGTTTAATTCCTGCAGTCGCTCCTCGTAGCTCATACCTCTCAGCTCGGGTACTAGTCTGGTGGCAAACCTTTGAACCTTTTCCAGTTTAGTCTTATGCTTGACTAGATAGGGACTCCATGCTGGAGCCGCATACTCCAGGATTGGTCTGACATATGTGGTATATAATGTTCTGAAAGATTCCTTACACAAGTTTCTAAAGGCCGTTCTTATGTTAGCCAACCTGGCATATGCTGCTGATGTTATCCTCTTGATATGAGCTTCAGGGGACAGGTCTGGCGTGATATCAACCCCCAGGTCTTTCTCTCTCTCTGACTCTTGAAGTATTTCATCTCCCAAATGATACCTTGTATCTGGTCTCCTGCTTCCTACCCCTATCTTCATTACATTACATTTGCTTGGGTTAAACTCTAACAGCCATTTGTTCGACCATTCCTGCAGCTTGTCCAGGTCTTCTTGAAGTCTCAAGCTGTCCTCCTCTGTCTTAATCCTTCTCATAATTTTGGCGTCGTCAGCAAACATTGAGAGGAATGAGTCTATACCCTCTGGGAGATCATTTACGTATATCAGAAACAGGATAGGTCCAAGTACAGAGCCCTGTGGGACTCCACTGGTGACTTCACGCCAGTCTGAGGTCTCACCCCTCACTGTAACTCTCTGCTTCCTATTGCTTAGGTACTCCCTTATCCACTGGAGCGCCCTACCTGTTACTCCTGCCTGTTTCTCCGGCTTATGCATCAACCTTTTATGGGGTACTGTGTCAAAGGCTTTCTGACAGTCCAAAAAAATGCAGTCCGCCCACCCTTCTCTTTCTTGCTTAATTCTTGTCACCTGATCGTAGAATTCTATCAAGCCTGTAAGGCAAGATTTACCCTCCCTGAACCCATGTTGATGGGTTGTCACGAAGTCTCTTCTCTCCAGATGTGTTACTAGGTTTTTTCTCACAATCTTCTCCATCACCTTGCATGGTATACAAGTTAAGGACACTGGCCTGTAGTTCAGTGCCTCTTGTCTGTCACCCTTTTTGTATATTGGTACTACATTAGCAATCTTCCATATTTCTGGTAGGTCCCCCGTTTCCAGTGACTTACTATACACTATGGAGAGTGGTAAGCAAAGTGCTCCTGCACACTTTCAATATCCATGGCGAGATTCCATCCGGCCCAACAGCATTTCTCACATCCAGCTCCAATAATTGTGTACTCACCTATATGTGTCTGCAGGATCGAGCATTGACTCTTGGATCCCGCCTTTCGAGCATCAGTTGTTTACAGCAATGACTCCTATCCCATTTCCCTATCATACCTGGTTTTAAAATTATGAATAGTATTGGCTTCCACAACCTGTTCCTTAAGTGCATTCCATTTTCCCACTACTCTCACGCTAAAAAAAAACTTCCTAACATCTCTGTGACTCATCTGAGTTTCTAACTTCCATCCATGTCCCCTCGTTCTGTTACTATTCCGTGTGAACATTTCGTCTATGTCCACTCTGTCAATCCCTCTGAGTATTTTATACGTTCCTATCATGTCCCCCCTCTCCCTTCTTCTTTCTAGTGTCGTAAGGCATAGTTCCCCCAGGCGCTCCTCATACCCCATCCCTCGTAGCTCTGGGACGAGTCTCGTTGCAAACCTCTGAACCTTTTCCAGTTTCATTATGTGCTTCTTTAGATGGGGACTCCATGATGAGGCGGCATACTCTAAGACTGGCCTCACGTAGGCAGTGTAAAGAGCCCTAAATGCCTCCTTACTTAGGTTTCTGAATGATGTTCTAACTTTTGCCAGTGTAGAGAACGCTGCTGTCGTTATCCTATTTATATGTGCCTCAGGAGATAGATTAGGTGTTACGTCCACACCCAGGTCTCTTTCGNAACAACGTAACCACTACGGTATTTTAACAATCGTACTTTGATGCTACGTTGTTGCAGCCTTGTGGTACATTGTGTATGCAATCAACAGCTGACCAAATATGTTGAAAAACGCTCGGGAAACCCACACCTCATTTTCAGACTTCATAGGACTCGTTGATTTTGGCAAAAAGAGCCAATCCTATTTAAAGTAGGGCATGGGGTCCATCCCGACCCTCCTGCAACAGCCCTTTACATGCACAAATCACGATGGTAAGTTGCGTGAGCCCATTGCAAGTGTCTGGTTTCCAATTTCGCACAGAGAGGCACTCTCTCTTATATAGCTTGCCCAAACAATTGGGGTGGACGGTAGAGCGACGGTCTCGCTTCATGCAGGTCGGCGTTCAATCCCCGACCATCCAAGTGGTTGGGCACTAATCCTTCTCCCCGTCCCATCCCAAATCCTTATCCTTTCCAAGTGCTATATAATCGTAATGCCTTGGCGCTTTTCCCTGATAACTCCGTTCCCGTGCAGGTACCTGACAACGGCGGGTCTCGAGGGTCAATACTGGGTATTCAACAATGAAGAAGTGTGTGAGGTATGGCCCAAACTGTTGCTCAGTTTACACACGGAGTGCTCAGGGTTTGGAGAGTCGCCCCTGCCACAGGTAACGACAGCCCAACCACATCCTGGCAAATACCATGACGCACTGTGTGGTCTACGTTTCGTTCTGCTCAGATCTATAGGTATGAAAAAAGATATGTGTCAGACGCCACAAGCGTAGGGCAAGTCTCATTAAACTTTGCACAGACTCTTAGGTGAATGGAGACTCATTGGCGGTCAGGAGCTGGACCCACAATGAAGGGGGCTGGCCATAAGCCGACTTCATGGGCCTACTTCATGAAGTCGGTAGAGATGAAATATTTGACCCCGAGTCAAGAGAGCTTTAAGCTTTGTTTAAATATTACTGTATTCAGATACTAACATGCAAATACGTGTTCTTTCTACATATTTGAATTGTGTGGGCTCCCACTACATAAATGTCCTAACCTTTTGGTTAATGAGATGAAGACAGTGTGTAGCGAAGATGGTCATGTGTAGTGTAGAAGGTTACAGCGATGGTCATGAGTAATGCTTGAAAGTATATATCAGTATTCACTTTTTTGGTGAAATTAACAGATATTTCCAGCTGTCAATAATTTGTCCGTACTGGCATAAAACAGACGATCCTTCCAAGTGGATTGACATAACAAAGGGGATATTAATAAGGTATTTAAAAGTATCAACACAAGACAGAATACGAAACAATGGGTATAAATTGGATAAGTTTAGGTTTCGGAAAAAATCTGGGTAAATATCGGTTCGGTTACAGGGTTGGTGATTTGTGGAACCAAGTATCGCGTAACGTAATAGAAAAAGATCCCTTAATTGTTTCAAGCGCAGGTTAGACATATATATGAATGAGATTGGGTGGTTATAAATAGGAGCTGCCTCGTATGAGTAAATAGCCTTCTGCAGTTACCTTTATTCTTATGTTCTTATCAATCCAGCCACTTAACTATCCATCCATCTGTCTACTCATATATATCCGTCCATTTTCTCTCCATAACCCCCCTCGTCTCCATCCCCTTGCCCCCCCCCCTCGTCCCTCTACCATTCTCCCCCGCCCCCTATCTCTCCCCCTCCTCCCCTCAGATTTCCCCACTCACCTGGAAGTGGGGGGATCTCCCCCCCCCTCCTTCTTCTATGTACCTGTTTCCATCCTACAATATTACTAATATCATAATATTATAAAGCATCGCGATTCATTATAATACTAAAATAATTATTGAATGACATACACACAGAATATAATAGTCCCCCTTTCGAAATTGGTCTTCTATAGCAGCGGGAAGTTCAGAATATAATGTACCTGTTTTATGGGGTATTGTGGGAAATTTTTACCCACTATATCTATATTATTATCTAAGAAATATATTATTTCTATATCATATCTAAATCATATCAAAATCATATCAGAATCACTATAGATTCATTATACATCTGGCTCATACATGACAATGCCACCTATGATTACGTACACCATTGGGCCCTGTAGGTGCCTACGTGACTTTGTGCATGATTTCTCAAAGATCCTGAAGCGTCTAGGAGGATTTCTTAATTAAAAAACTATTGGAACAATTGAATCGATTTCCGGTAGGGATAAATCAAATCCTTAATAAGAATCAATAGTGCTAACAAGTACTACTTATAATTTTAAATCCTATATCTAATTATATTATAATCACATCTTATCTCAATCATATGTCTAGACAGTAAAAATAATCAATCAATATTCATTGAAGGCTACCTTGCTCAGGGAGCAGGGGGGGGGGGGGGGGACGATGGCTGGGAGAAAAGCGCCCACCACACCCCGAGCCAGAAGTGTGTGTTTTACAAACAGTGAAAACGTGTGATGGTGCCTTGCGAACATTATTCAGCTTAGGACACCTTATCCAATTTCTTTATCACCAGTGATTACTCTCTAGAACTGGGGGAGTACTTGGACAATATATCTACAAGGAAAAATTCCTAGATCATATCTAAATAAGTGTAGAGTGGAGCACACAAGGTATCGCTGTCTCCACCTCCACCATCATCACTTATCTAACCTATTGCAACTGCAATTAAGGACATAATCAATAAGCAACGCTACTAGAACATTATACCACAAAACTGTGATACAAAATATCGTGCCTAAACTCGACAAGAGAGTTATCCAGTCTGGCACACTTGTCAGACAGGCACCCAGCATTCAGAGAAGTATATTGAATGTTATTTAGTGCATTAATTGGCCAATTGTATGCTTGTATAACTTTAATATATCCAATAAGTCTATCTGTCGGTTATAAGAGTGAGGCAACGCCTCATATTTCAGTCAGTTTATTAATATTGTAGTGCCTGAATCTTTTACAGGACCCCAGATACTCGAGAGATTCACAAACTCACAAATGTCCCTAGTCTGGGAAGAGTTTCAGTCAGGCTGACTGAACCTCTTCATATAAATTGAATATATCTATATACTTGATCATATAAATTAAGTTAACAATTGCTTACTTAGTTATCATATAAGTTTATCTAACTGAATATAATCTCTTGTTTAAATCCCTGATTTAAATAGAACCAGTGTTCAGTCATAGAACTGAATTTATTAAAATCTTATCCTTGTATTAGAAATACAAGCTGATGTGAGATAATTGCCTGCAGGTGGATTGTGGAACTTCTATTAACTGCTCCATTCACCCCCACCTGCCCGACCCTATCTAGAGACTTTAGTTAAATTAATTTTGCATACAGTAAATTTTTAATTTTTAGTGCAGTACAAGTCCCTAGTAGTTCTCCTCTCATATCAATCGCGGCAGTTTTTCCCCACAGTTATGGCCATAGTTTAATAAGCAGGAATACTTAAATGGTCATGAGGTCTTAAATGGTTCCTTTTCCAGAAATCAATGAATAATGTATATTGCTATATGAAGGCAAAAATCGGTTTTGAATTTTTCTTTTCAAAATATTTTCGTAGGCGGGCAGCTGCAAAAATCGTGGTGGGGCTGTGAATGCGGCCCTGTCGCGCTGTTCCCTGTTGAATGTTGGCGATCGTAACCAGCCTATGTCCATCCCCTACCACAGACCATTTCCTCAGGAGTCATTCATATATGGTACTAACAGAGCAAGAACTTGGCAATGTGATGTTATAGTGGCCAGAATACGCCTCTGATATAGACGTATCTGGCAGTTTTCTCAAAACCCAAATGTCGAATACACCTTGTGTCAACTTTGTGTAAATATCGAATACACCTTGTGTCAAATTTGTGAAAGTGTCGAATACACCTTGTGTCAAATTTGTGAAAGTGTCAAATATATCTTGTGTCAACTTTGTGAACGTGTCGAATACGCCATGTGTCAACTTTGTGAAAGTGTCGAATACACCGTGTGTCAACTTTGTGAAAATGTCGAATACACCGTGTGTCAACTTTGTGAAAATGTCGAGTACACAATGTGTCAACTTTGTGAAAGAGAAAACATGCACTCCCTTGAACATTATATTGTAGAATGTCCCATATTAACTGACTTTCGCCCTCCTGGGCTAAGGTATACTGAACTCTGTAACTACTATATGAGTACTGGAACACGTGATGCTGTATTGGACTAGTACCCAAGACTGACCATGTAATGTATCAATTATACAATGTATGTGACGTAACTATAACCTGAGCTTGTGAAAGCATCTTAATCACCTTCAGTGGTTAAGGGCTTAATAACACACTAGTTTATATAGCAGTTCTCTTACCTCTGTCAAAGTAAGAGAGACATAAATGTATGTGTATGCATATCTACATGTTTGTATATATATGAATGTATGTGTGTGTGTGTGTATGTATATATGTATGTGTATACAGAATATGCGGAAGCTGGTCAGATTGCATTTTGCCTTTGTAAACGCACATTAATGACATTATGTAAAAAGACACATCAAACACTGCTTATGTAGGACAGACGTAAACCTGTGTATTTATGTATCTATGCATGTAGGTTTGATTTTTTCATGTGGTTTGTGCCACACGAAAGACTGATTAAAAAGATATAAGCTCATGGTATTGGGGGTGCCATATTAAGATGGAGTAAGGCATGGCTACACCAAACGAAGCAGAGAGTTAGTATAAATGGGGTTAAGTCAGAGTGGGAAAATGTTGCAAGTGGAGTGCCTCAAGGCTCTGTATTGGGACCTCTGCTGTTTATAATATATATAAATGATTTATATATATTTCATTAGATTCAGGTTTGAGTAGCAATATTAGCAAATTTGCTTATGATACAAAATTCGGTAGGGTAATTAACACGGAAGAAGACTCAGTATCACTTCAAGTTGATCTAAATAGGGTTTTGAAATGGTCAAAAGATTGGCAGATGCAGTTTAATGCTCATAAATGTCAAGTTCTGAGGCTAGGTAATGATGATAGAGTTACAAGATACGAGCTAGATGGTGTTGAGATTGCGAAAGGGATCTGGGAGTTATGATTAGTAAGAATTTAAAACCAAAGGATCAATACATGAATGTTTGTAAGAAGGCAAATAGGGCACTGGGATTTATTAATCGAAGCGTTAGTAACAAGACACCTGGTGGTGTTCTTCAGCTATATCTTGCTCTAGTTAGGCCCCATTTAGATTATGTAGTTCAGTTTTTGTCACCGTACTATAGAATGGATATAAATTCACTTGAACGTGTCCAGCGAAGGATGACTATGTTAATTCCGCAAATTAGAAATCTTTCATATGAAGAAAGATTAACAAAGCTAAAATTGCATTCACTGGAAAGGCGAAGAGTTTAGGGGTGACATGATAGAGGTTTACAAGTGGATGAATGGACATAACAAAGGGGATATTAATAGGGTCTTAAAAGTATCAACACGAAACAATGGGAATAAATTGGATAATTTTAGATTTAGGAAAGACTTGGGTAAATACTGGTTCGGTAACAGGGTTGATGATTTGTGGAACCAATTACCGGGTAACGTGGTGGAGGTGGGGGTCCCTCGATTGTTTCAAGCGTGGGTTGGACATGTATATGAGTGGGATTGGGTAGTTACAGATAGGAGCTGCCTCGTATGGGCCAATAGGCCTTCTGTAGTTACCTTTGATTTTATGATTAGCATTTTATAAGCACAACAATCACCTTCTGTAGTTGATTGTTTAATACATCACTGAAGTATATGTTTAAAAATCCTGTCCATGGAAGACAAGAAAATGTAAATATTCTGGTTAGCATTGTAAATGTGTGGCCACGTCTGTGGTAGAAAATAATAAACATTAGGGTGAAGCGCCAATCTTCCAACTGTTGAACACACATTTTTTTTATAAGTCTACTACATAAGAACATAAAAACAATGGTAACTGCAGAAGGCCTATTGGCCCATACGAGGCAGCTCCTATCTATAACCACCCAATCCCACTCATATACATGTCCAACCCAAGCTTGAAACAATCGAGGGACCCCACCTCCACCACGTTACGCGGTAATTGGTTCCACAAATCAACAACCCTGATTACTAGAGGGATCACCCGGCGTTGTCCGGGTCTGTCTGTGTCTCCCCATCTTTCCAACTATCTATCCATTCATATATGCATTTATCCATCCCTTTCTCTATCAATCCATCTGTCTATCTATCCATCTTTTAGTCCATTCATTTAAAATTAAACCTATTTTTTATCCATCTACTCATCTTGCCATCCACATATCCATCTTTCTATCCGTCTATCTACCCATCCATCTATCAATCTATCCATCCATCTACTCATCTGCCTATCTATCCATCCACCTGTCCATCTTCGTGTCCATCAATCTGTGCAGCCATCTATCCATCTATCTATTTATCCAACTAGCTTTCTTTCTCCCCATGCACCTGCTCATCTTTCTATCCCTCCAACTATCTTTCCATCTATTAATCTACTGTCTACCTCTGTCTCTGCCTGTCTCGTTCTCTGTGTCTGTTTCTAAGAGAGAGAGAGAGAGGGAACAAACCTCCTAAGAGCTCATTGTTGCTTATCCAGCGAGTCTAAAATGATGACGTATATCCTGTTGGGATAAGGAGGGGATAGGGGTAGAGAAGTCAAAATTCTGAGAGTCGTGCGAGATGGGATATGGTCCCAAATGCGAAAATCACGTACTGTAGTCATTTGAGTAGTGATCTGTACCTTACAGTACTCTTAGAGTAGTGATCTGTACCTTACAGTACTCTCAGAGTACTGACCAGTAGAGACAAAGGCAGACAGGCTCACAAAGCAGAGGTCGATAGACCGGTTAAACAGAGACTAACAAACAGAACAAAAGTAAGAATAGACAAACAGAAGAAAGTGGTGGACAGACACACTGGGAAACAGATCTAGAGGGAATAACAACCTTATCAAGACAGATAGACAGAGCATTGGTCCAAAGACAGGTAGACATAGCATAAAAAAATGAGAGACAGACAAAGCAGCGGCGGACAGGCGAAGGGCGGGGGTGGGTGACCAAACAGATCAACACACTCAGTTTTTTTCCTCCCTCCGGTTAGGTAAAGGAGGGAGCAGGGGCCGGAGGTTATTGTCCTGGCCTGGCTGGCTGGCTCTCTCTCGCTCGCTCTTCCTCTCT
>WNGS01009202.1:1037099-1054576 GCA_020271785.1 Procambarus virginalis
ACAGTGTCTCCCTCACCACCACCACCTCCCACAGTGTCTCCCTCACCACCACCACCTCCCACAGTGTCTCCCTCACCACCACCGCCACCTCCCACAGTGTCCCTCACCACCACCACCACCTCCCACAGTGTCTCCCTCACCACCACCACCTCCCACAGTGTCTCCCCTCACCACCACCGCCACCTCCCACAGTGTCTCCCTCACCACACCTCCCACAGTGTCCCCCTCATCACCACCACCACCTCCCACAGTGTCTCCCTCACCACCACCACCTCCCACAGTGTCTCCCTCACCACCACCACCACTCTCACAGTGTCTCCCTCACCACCACACTCCCACAGTGTCTCCCTCACCACCACCACCTCCCACAGTGTCTCCTCACCACCACCACCACCTCCCACAGTGTCTCCCTAACCACCACCACCACCTCCCACAGTGTCTCCCTCACCACCACCACTACCTCCCACAGTGTCTCCCTCACCACCACCACCTCCCACAGTGTCTCCTCACCACCACCACCTCCCACCGTGTCTCCCTCACCACCACCACCTCCCACAGTGTCTCCCTCACCACCACCACCTCCACAGGGTCTCCCTCACCACCACCACCACCTCCCACAGTGTCTCCCTCACACCACCACAACCACCTTCCACAGTGTCTCCCTCACCACACACCACCACCTCCCACAGTGTCGCCCTCACCACACCACCACCACCACTCACAGTGTCTCCCTCACCACCACCACCTCCCACAATGTCTCCCTCACCACCACCACCTCCTACAGTGTCTCCCTCCACCACCACACCACCACCTCCCACAGTGTCTCCCTCACCACACCATCTTTTTAGGTCAATTAGTTCATCTGAGTCTTTTACTATTACGAATATGTCGTCTACCATAACGGCAATATACAGTTGTTTTTTGTCTCAGATGAACTAATTGACCTAAAAAGACATCTAGAGAGAGAGTCAGTACACCGATTTACACATGAAAATAGTGAAAATAACAGTCTGCCATTCTTGGATGTACTAATAACAAAAACAGGAACCTCTTTAAGCACCAACGTATATACCAAGCCCACCAACATAGGATTATGCCTGAACGGTAGAAGTGAGTGCCCCCAAAGATACAAAGCCAGTGTTCTCAATGCTTATATTCGTCGAGCGCTTACCCACTGCTCTGAATGGAGCAACGTGATAGAGAGTTTGAAAGAGTAACTCAGGTATTGGTGAACAATGGATATAGCAACGCGGAAATAAACGCTGCTATAAGAAGACACCTGGACCGTTGGTATAATCCTGAACCTAGAACAGAAACCACAATACCTCCAATAGAATTATATTACAAATCAACCATGTACAGTGAACATATAAAAGACGAAAGAATAATGAAAGAAATAATCCGTAAAGGAGTAAAAAGCATTACTCATAACCAAAACATAAACCTGATAATATTCTACAAAACCAAGAAGACTTCCGAACTCCTTATCAAAAACAGCCCGAAGCCGACGGAGGACCCTATACAGTAGTCAAGCGTTGTATACATATACACTTGCCCCCACGAAGGATGTAACCTTCAATCTAAGTACATAGGTATGACGTCGACCAAGCTGATGAGGCGTTTGACATGTCATCTTCAATCCGGTGCCCCTAGGAATCACATGAGACAAGCCCATGACATCACCCTAACAAGAGAAATGTTGAACAAAAATACATGCATAATAGACATAACCCAAGATGCAAGAAGATTACAAATTCTTGAAGCAATTCACATAAGAATAGAACAACCTACCATGAACACCCAAATCACGGAACAATTTACTCTACCCACCATGAGAGTAAGGACAAGACCAGAACATAACGATGCCAACACAGAAGACAATGTTCCACATAACAGGCCAATTACACTAGATTAATTTTTGTATGTAGACAGGAGCTGCCTTGTATGGGCCAATAGGCCTTCTGCAGTTACCTCTATTCATCTGTTCTTGTGATTCACCCCACATTATCCCTTATGTATCCCCCCATGTTTTCACCTTTATTGTCTTGTCACCTGACCCAGTGCGGGTATAAAATCAACCAGTCCTGAAAATCTCTTCACTTGAGAATGAACCATGGCGGTTTGAAACGTTGTGCAAATTGTATAAAAAAAAAGTGTAATACATTCTATAGTAATTCACTTCTTTTCTTCACCTTGAAATTACGACAATGAGTTTTGGAGAACTCCTATTTCAGCTAAGCCCTGATGCTAAGAAAATAGTTAGAGGGATAGAAGCCCTAAATCAGAAGATAGTAAATACAGAATATGCGGTCATATTCAATGAGACATTATATATATATATATATATATATATATAATATATATATATATATATATATATATATATATATATATATATATATGTGTGTGTGTGTGTGTGTGTGTGTTGTACCTAGTAACCAGAATGTCGTACTCAGCCAACTATGCATGGCCAAATTTGCCTAAAAAGCCAAGTTTTCCAGAACTTATATATTTTTTAAATTTATTTCCTTATGAAATGATAAAATCTGTTCAATTCATTATGTATAAGTTAATTTGTTTAAATTTGAGTTAAAACTAAAGTAGATATATGACCGAACCTAACCAACCCTACCTAACCTAACCTAACCTAACCTAACCTATCTTAACCTAACCTAAACTAACACAACTAAGTCAATAAATTATGTTCCTAATATAATATATATATAGCAGTCTCCGTGGCGTAGTGGTAAGTCACTCGCCTGGCGTTCCGCGAGCGCTATGTCATGGGTTCGTATCCTGGCCGGGGAGGATTTACTGGGCGCAATTCCTTAACTGTAGCCTCTGTTTAACGCAACAGTAAAATGTGTACTTGGATGAAAAAACGATTCATCGCGGCGGGGATCGTATTCCAGGGACCTGCCCGAAACGCTACGCGTACTAGTGGCTGTACAAGAATGTAACAACTCTTGTATATATCTCAAAAATAGTAATTCAAATAAACTAATTGGAAACAATTTATTGAAAAAATATCACTCGGCCTATTAGGCAAATCGGGTCTTGCATAGTAGGCAAGAAATGCGTTCTGGCTACTAGGTACGTCACATACACACACACAACACATATATACATATATATATTATATAATCATATATATATATATATATATATATAATATATTTATAATATATATATAAATATATATATATATATATATATATTTATATATATATACATAGATATAATATATATATATATTATATATATACCTATATATATTATATATAATATATATATAAATATATATATATATATTTATATATATACATATATATATAATATATATATTATATATACTATAATATATAATATATATATACATACATTATATATATATATATATATATGTCGTACCTAGTAGCCAGAACGCACTTCTCAGCCTACTATGCAAGGCCCGATTTGCCTAATAAGCCAAGTTTTCATGAATAATGTTTTTCGACTACCTAACATACCTAACCTTACCTAACCTAACTTTTCGGCTACCGAACCAAACCTAACATAAAAGATAGGTTAGGTTAGGTTAGGTATGGTTGGTTAGGTTCGGTCATATAACTACGTTAATTTTAACTCCAATAAAACAAAATCGATCTCAAAACATAATGAAATGGGTAGCGTTTTCATTTCATAAGAAAAAAATTAGAGAAAATATATTAATTCATGAAACTTGGCTTATTAGGCAAATCGGGCCTTGCATAGTAGGCTGAGAAGTGCGTTCTGGCTACTAGGTACGACATATATATATATATCTATATATATATATATATATATATATATATATATATATATATATATATACATATATATATATATATATTTATATATATATACATATATATATATATATATATTATATATATATATATATATATATATATATATATATATATGCGAACAAGCCTGAATGGTCCCCAGGACTATATGCGAATGAAAACTCACACCCAGAAGTGACTCGAACCCATACTCCAGGAGCAACGCAACTGGTATGTACAAGACGCCTTAAACCACTTGACCATCACGACCGGACATAATGAGGTGATAGCCGAAGCTATTTGAACCACCTCACCGCCGGCACTCGGATGGTTATCTTGGGCATAGCATTTTACCAAATCACCTACTTTTTTCATATATATATATATATATATATATATATATATATATATATATATATATATATATATATATATATATATATATATATATATATATGTTATGGAAACGTCAAGACGCATAAGCCTGGAAACCCACTTCGGCCAATTATCAGCCAGATACCCACACCCACGTACAGACTGGCGAAACGACTCAACGGCTTACTGACTCCTTATGTCCCGTGCAACTTCAGCCTGAAATCCCCGAAGGAATTTGTTGACTTACTACGGGGAACACGGGCCACAGGGATAAGAGCCTCGTTGGACGTAGAATCACTGTTCACCAACGTACCTGTGGATGAAACAATCGGGATGATATTGGACCGAGTGTATCGAGACCCGGCCTGTACTCCCCTTGACGTGCCAGAAAATATCCTGAGGAAACTACTCCAAGCTTGTACTAAGGAGGCACCCTTCTTGAGCCCGGATGGGCACATGTATAAGCAAGTAGATGGGGTCGCTATGGGTTCTCCCCTAGGCGTCCTGTTTGCAAACTTCTACATGGGTACTATCGAGGAAAAAGTCTTAGTCGACTTGAACTTGAAACCGGCCATATACTGCAGGTATGTTGACGACATTTTTACACAGGTACCTGATGTCAGACATCTGCAGGAGCTGAAAGAGGCGTTTGAGCAGAATTCTGTGTTACGTTTCACTTACGAGATGGAGAAGGATGGGAAGCTGCCCTTTCTAGATGTAACAGTCATGGAAAGGAGCGGAGGTTTCCACACTGCAGTCTACACTAAGGAAACAAACATAGGATTGTGCCTAAATGCCAACAGTGACTGCCCAGATAGGTACAAGAGGAGTGTTGTTAACGCTTATGTCGACCGTGCTCTCAGCCACAGCTCAGAATGGAAGCAAGTCGACGAAGAACTCTGTAGGGTAAGGCAGGTCCTAGTCAACAACGGCTTCTCCAATGGTTTCATTGAAGACATCATAAGAAGGAAAGTAAAACGCCATGCAACCTCTGAAGAGACAACTAATACAACACCTATACCCCCTATTAGACTATTTTACAGGAACTTCTTCTCCACAGCTCATAAAACGGAGGAAAGGGTCCTGAAAGATATTGTTAATAGAAATGTTATCCCTACAGACAAAAATCAGAAGATACAACTAACGATTTACTATAAAACCAAGAAAACTGCCAACCTACTCATGAGAAACTCTCCAGACACAAAGCAGAACGCTTTGAAAGAGACAAACGTCGTCTATGCCTTCAAATGTCCTCTTGGGGACTGTAAGCCCCAAAAAACTCAGTATATAGGCAAGACAACAACATCTCTTTCCAGGCGTTTAACAATGCATAAGCAACAGGGCTCCATTAAGGAACATATACTCTCTTCCCACAACCAAACCATCACCAGAGAAATCTTAACAAACAACACAGAAATCATCGATAGATACAGTGACAACAGGCGGCTTGACATCTGCGAGGCACTACACATCAAGAAGTCAACACCAGCAATCAACAGCCAATTAACGTACAACTATATTCTACCCACTTCAAGACTCCGCTCCAATATAGAAACATCAAGAAATATGGGCCAATAGGCCTTCTGCAGTTCTATTGGGACCCGACTTCTACTTCTACAAATCTATACCCCGTTTTCCATGTTCTGTGTTTCACCCCACTAATGTATTACATCACCTCACCCAAATGCAGGTATAAGAGCCAATGTTTGTTTCATAAAGCATAAGTTGTGTAGATAAACTAAAAGTCTTTGAAAATGTAATAAGTTTTACGAAACGCGCTCAAGTGTCGCGTCAGACTAGAAATAAAGAATGAATTTTGGAGAATTGATTTTTAATTTACCGTCATCAGTAAAAAGAAACATAAGGAAAATTGAGAAAATTCGTGTTAGAATTATTAATCTTACTTTTTCGGTCATATTTAATAACATATGTCTACAGGAAAGACTGCTACCAAAATATACTAATATATATATATATATATATATATATATATATATATATATATATATATATATATATATATATATATATATATATATATATATATATATATAATATATATATATATGTGTGTGTGTGTGTGTGTGTGTGTGTGTGTACTCACCTAGTTGTACTCACCTAGTTGTGCTTGCGGGGGTTGAGCTCTGGCTCTTTGGTCCCGCCTCTCAACCGTCAATCAACAGGTGTACAGTTTCCTGAGCCTAATGGGCTCTATCATATCTACATTTGAAACTGTGTATGGAGTCAGCCTCCACCACATCGCTTCCTAATGCATTCCATTTGTCAACCACTCTGACACTAAAAAAGTTCTTTCTAATATCTCTGTGGCTCATTTGGGCACTCAGCTTCCACCTGTGTCCCCTAGTGCGTGTGCCCCTTGTGTTAAACAGCCTGTCTTTATCAACCCTGTCGATTCCCCTGAGATTCTTGAATGTGGTGATCATGTCCCCCCTAACTCTTCTGTCTTCCAACGAAGTGAGGTTTAATTCCTGTGTGTGTGTGTGTGTGTGTGTGTGTGTGTGTGTGTGTGTGTGTGTGTGTGTGTGTGTGAGTGACTGGTCAGAGTAACTCAGCTTGGTTACTCACGGCACTCACGCTGCTCCTTCCTCACTAGCTGTGTTTACCTCATCCAGGAAAATGGTCAATATTCGAGTAGAGATGTCAATATTGGTCTACAGGTGTAAGTCGATATTCATTTATAAATGTTAATGCTGACCTTCAGGCGTCAATACTGACCTTCAGGCGTCAATACTGACCTTCAGGCGTCAATGTTGACCTTCAGGCGTCAATACTGACCTTCAGGCGTCAATGTTGACCTTCAGGCGTCAATGTTGACCTTCAGGCGTCAATGTTGACCTTCAGGCGTCAATGTTGACCTTCTGGCGTCAATGTTGACCTTCAGGCGTCAATGTTGACCTTCAGGCGTCAATGTTGACCTTCAGGCGTCAATGTTGACCTTCAGGCGTCAATACTGACCTTCAGGCGTCAATGTTGACCTTCAGGCGTCAATACTGACCTTCAGGCGTCAATGTTGACCTTCAGGCGTCAATGTTGACCTTCTGGCGTCAATGTTGACCTTCAGGCATCAATACTGACCTTCAGGCGTCAATGTTGACCTTCTGGCGTCAATGTTGACCTTCAGGCGTCAATGTTGACCTTCAGGCGTCAATGTTGACCTTCTGGCGTCATTGTTGACCTTCAGGCGTCAATGTTGACCTTCTGGCGTCAATGTTGACCTTCAGGCGTCAATGTTGACCTTCAGGCGTCAATGTTGACCTTCAGGCGTCAATGTTGACCTTCAGGCGTCAATGTTGACCTTCAGGCGTCAATGTTGACCTTCAGGCGTCAATGTTGACCTTCTGGCATCAATGTTGACCTTCAGGCGTCAATGTTGACCTTCAGGCGTCAATGATGACCTTCAGGCGTCAATGTTGACCTTCAAGCGTCAATGTTGACCTTCTGGCGTCAATGTTGACCTTCACGCGTCAATGTTGACCTTCAGGCGTCAATGTTGACCTTCAGGCGTCAATGATGACCTTCAGGCGTCAATGTTGACCTTCAGGCGTCAATGTTGACCTTCTGGCGTCAATGTTGACCTTCAGGCGTCAATACTGACCTTCAGGCGTCAATGTTGACCTTCAGGCGTCAATGTTGACCTTCAGGCGTCAATGTTGACCTTCTGGCGTCAATGTTGACCTTCAGGCGTCAATACTGACCTTCAGGCGTCAATGTTGACCTTCAGGCGTCAATGTTGACCTTCTGGCGTCAATGTTGACCTTCAGGCGTCAATGTTGACCTTCAGGCGTCAATGTTGACCTTCAGGCGTCAATGTTGACCTTCTGGCGTCAATGTTGACCTTCAGGCGTCAATGTTGACCTTCTGGCATCAATGTTGACCTTCAGGCGTCAATGTTGACCTTCAGGCGTCAATACTGACCTTCAGGCGTCAATGTTGACCTTATGGCGTCAATGTTGACCTTCAGGCGTCAATACTGACCTTCTGGCGTCAATGTTGACCTTCAGGCGTCAATGATGACCTGGCGTCAATGTTGACCTTCAGGCGTCAATGTTGATCTTCAGGCGTCAATGTTGACCTTCTGGCGTCAATGTTGACCTTCAGGCGTCAATACTGACCTTCAGGCGTCAATGTTGACCTTCTGGCGTCAATGTTGACCTTCAGGCGTCAATACTGACCTTCTGGCGTCAATGTTGACCTTCAGGCGTCAATGATGACCTTCTGGCGTCATGGTTGACCTTCAGGCGTCAATACTGACCTTCTGGCGTCAATGTTGACCTTCAGGCGTCAATGATGACCTTCTGGCCTCAATAGTGACCTTCAGGCGTCTTCTTCTCCTCCATTATTCTTGCTATGCCACCTCCACATCCACCTCCCAAGCATCCTTCTCCATCTCCTGCCATTGTTCACCTTCCTCCTCCTCTCCTGCCTCTTCCTCAACCTGCTTCCTGCTCCTTGTGTTCTGTCGTCCGCGCCCACTGAGGTGCTGACGGCCGGGCAGGCTGCAGAAGACCAGGACTGAGACCAGCAGGATGGGTCCGAGAGGGGCAGGATCACCCACGATACATACGGGGTGGGAAGTGATCATTACCTGTAGTTTACCTGTAGTTGATTAATAGTCGGTGGTATTTAACTCTGCGTTCCTGACTGGAGTTTAGAATTACTCTCAATCATTGGTATTAAACACTATTGGTAACTCCACTGGTAACTTTACTGGTAACTCTACTGGTAACTTTACTGGTAGCTCCACTGGTAACTTTACTGGTAACTCCACCGGTAACTTTACTGTTAATTCCACCGGTAACTTTACTGGTAACTCCACTGGTAACTGTACTGGTAACTTTACTGGTAACTCCACTGGTAACTCTACTGGTAACTCCACTGGTAACTTTACTGGTAACTCCACTGGTAACTCTACTGGTAACTCTACTGGTAACTTTACTGGTAACTGTACTGGTAACTTTACTGGTAACTCTACTGGTAACTTTACTGGTAACTACACTGGTAACTTTACTGGTAACTTTACTGGTAACTCCACTGGTAACTCTACTGGTAACTTTACTGGTAACTTTACTGGTAACTCCACTGGTAACTGTACTGGTAACTTTACTGGTAACTCTACTGGTAAACTCTACTGGTAACTCTACTGGTAACTTTACTGGTAACTCCACTGGTAACACCACTGGTAACTTTACTGGTAACTTTACTGGTAAGTCTACTGGTAACTGTACTGGTAACTTTACTGGTAACTCTACTGGTAACTCTACTGGTAACTTTACTGGTAACTCCACTGGTAACTCCACTGGTAACACCACTGGTAACAGTACTGGTAACTTTACTGGTAAGTCTACTGGTAACAGTACTGGTAACTTTACGGTAAGTCTACTGGTAACAGTACTGGTAACTCACTGGTAACTCTACTGGTAACTTTACTGGTAACTCCACTGGTAACTCCACTGGTAACTTTACTGGTAACTTTACTGGTAAGTCTACTGGTAACTGTATGGTAACTTTACTGTAACTCTATGTAACTCTACTGGTAACTTTACTGGTAACTCCACTGGTAACACCACTGGTAACTTACTGGTAACTTTACTGGTAAGTCTACTGGTAACAGTACTGGTAACTTTACTGGTAACTTTACTGGTAAGTCTACTGGTAACGTACTGGTAACTTTACTGGTAACTTTACTGGTAAGTCTACTGGTAACAGTACTGGTAACTCCACTGGTAACACCACTGGTAATTCCACTGAACCGCTAGTCTTACGAGGTTGTGAACTAGAGATGACATAACCAGGCCCGTAAGACCTGCCACCTGCTTCTGGGAGAGTTTTGGTGGTTTGGGTCGAGGTGACGCGTAAGGCAGGCTCCACCTCCTGGTCTGGCCTGTACCATGGACCCCGGAGAAATGACGTGAGAAGCAGCTGATCTTTGTGTGAAGAGTACTGCCCGTTGCTCACGATATGAGACCACACGCAGCTCAACATGGCCTGCCTCATCTGCAACATGGCCTGCCTGGCTGGCAACATGGCCTGCCTGGCTTCTAATGACCTAATCAAAGTTAACGACCAACCGTCAATTATTACAGCCACGAGATGCAAATTAAGTTAAGACCACGCCCAATTTGACCTCCACAGTGACGGGGATTCGACTAAGGTCACAATGAGTTAATTACCCGTCACTTGGCTAGATGACCTTAATGATTGACATAATTCTTAACGATAGTACGCTGACTGGCATGGTGGATGGGGGGGTCTGAGGTGGAGTACCTCAGGTGAAGGGGCAAGTGAGGGACGAGGTCAATTTAAAGGGGGCGTAGGGGTCTGATGGGAGGGGTCAGAGGTAGGAAAAGGTGTGAGGGGGCAGGGAGGGAGGGACGGTAGAAGGTGAGGCAAGGCCGTAATTAGGAAGATACGTAACTATCCACCTGTCTGTAATCTCACTCAACTCCCTGGGATAGACACGGTGATTCGTTTAATACTGTTCATAGTATTAAATAGTCTCCTGAGACTGATGGATGCCTACTACTATTGTCTGGTTATGTCTGTCTGTCTCTCTCGAGTTAAATGAGAATGTCTTAATTATTTTTGTTATCAGATATGTCAATTGCAATTTAAATACACACACACTACACTCACCACATTAACATTCAAAACGTTCTCATTAACTTGTCACTCCATTTGAGACAAGACACACCCACCCACCCACCCACCCACCCCCCACACCCACACACACACACACACACACACACACACACACACACACGCACGCACACACCACACACACACACAACACACACACACACACACACACACACACCCACACACACCCACACACACCCACACACACACACACACACACACCACGCACACACACACACACACACACACACACACACACCCACACACACACACACACACCACACACACACACACACCACACACACACACACACACAACAGTAACCTGGATGCAATACTCAAGAGTGGGGTGGAACACGTGGGACGCACACACATCATCTATATAATATGTAAATGTTCGTTTGTTCAAAATTGCTAATCTTCGAAACCTCTTTACCGATTACTTTCAAATTTTGACACAACGTTACATTCAAATACGCGCATGTTTTTATATACCTACTATATACATGCCACACCTGTGACAGGTAAATTTTTTTTTTTTTAACAGCACCATCTGTTGGACGTAAAAGCAACACACGCTATACTAAATATGTTATGATTCCATTTCAATGTTTCCGATTGCATTGATAAATTGAATTTTCATACATTTCGATTTATTTTCATTTTGATTTAATTATTTTGTGTAACATTGCATTGGAATTGAGCTGTGTTGTTTACTATACCGTTCATTTCGTGAGAATAGTTTATTTTTTTATATATTCATTGTTTTTCATTTCGTTTTCCTAACTGTTCTTATTTTTCAGAGATGGGAACATCAGATCATTTGGGAATGCATTGGACAATGGAGTGGGGAATGGTGGGGAGGACAAGGAGACCGGAGTGGGGGATGGTAGGGAGGACGAGGGGACGGGGAGTGGGGGATGGTAGGGAGGACGAGGGGACGGGGAGTGGGGGATGGTAGGGAGGACGAGGGGACGGGGAGAGGGGGAATGGTGGGGAGGACGAGGGGACGGGGGGGTGGGGAATCCCTCAACCCAAACAAATGCAAAGAAATATGGATAGGAATGGGGGGAAATTGGGCTAAATTGGAGATAAACTCCAGAAACAGAAATGGAGAAAGATCTGCGAGTTTATATAAGTCTCGATCTGACACCTGAGGAACACAGCATCATGGTAACACAGCATCATGGTAACACAGCATCATAGTAACACAGCATCATGGTAACACAGCATCATAGTAACACAGCATCATAGTAACACAGCATCATGGTAACACAGCATCATGGTAACACAGCATCATAGTAACACAGCATCATAGTAACACAGCATCATAGTAACACAGCATCATGGTAACACAGCATCATGGTAACACAGCATCATGGTAACACAGCATCATAGTAACACAGCATCATGGTAACACAGCATCATAGTAACACAGCATCATGGTAACACAGCATCATGGTAACACAGCATCATAATAACACAGCATCATGGTAACACAGCATCATGGTAACACAGCATCATAGTAACACAGCATCATAATAACACAGCATCAATGTAACACACAACGTCTGCAGCATACGTAAAGTTGGCAAACGTCAGAAAAACTTTGAGGTGAGGTGAGAGCCACGGGGCTGAGGTGAGAGCCACGGGGCTGAGGTGAGAGCCACGGGGCTGAGGTGAGAGCCACGGGGCTGAGGTGAGAGCCATGGGGCTGAGGTGAGAGCCACGGGGCTGACAACACAGGCGTGACAGGATGGATCTTATTGAAACGTTTAAAATACTGAACAAATTGGAGAATGTTGATCCTGAAATTTTCTTTAAAAGGTCAGATGTAACACAAACAAGAAGCAACGATTTCAAGATAACAAGCCATTGTTGGACTGAGAACAAGAGATGCTGTTTCACCCACAGGGTTATTAATCCATGGAACCGCCTACCCGCTGAAGCCGTAACTGCCAAAAAAATTAAAAAATTTAAGTACAGCTGGAAAAGATTAATGCAAATGAGGGGGGGGGGAACCTTCGACAAGCCGCCGGCTACCCTGTCCTCGTCGAGGCCTTCACAACATTATATAAAACCTACTGACCACCAACAATATGCACCCCCGGACTGTGTTCCTCCAATCCACAAAAGCAAAAAAAATTAATATAACAATTTGATAAGTATGCCATGAGACTAATCTCAGAGTTGAGGTGACCCTGCACACACACACACACACACACACACACACACACACACACACACCACACACACACACACACACACACACACACACACACACACACACACCCGTGTGTGTGCCCGAGCTACCCGAGCTGAGAGGTATGAGCTACGAGGAGCGACTGCAGGAATTAAACCTCACTTCGTTGGAAGACAGAAGAGTTAGGGGGGACATGATCACCACATTCAAGATTCTCAGGGGAATCGACAGGGTTGATAAAGACAGGCTGTTTAACACAAGGGGCACACGCACTAGGGGACACAGGTGGAAGCTGAGTGCCCAAATGAGCCACAGAGATATTAGAAAGAACTTTTTTAGTGTCAGAGTGGTTGACAAATGGAATGCATTAGGAAGCGATGTGGTGGAGGCTGACTCCATACACAGTTTCAAATGTAGATATGATAGAGCCCATTAGGCTCAGGAAACTGTACACCTGTTGATTGACGGTTGAGAGGCGGGACCAAAGAGCCAGAGCTCAACCCCCGCAAGCACAACTAGGTGAGTACAACTAGGTGAGTACACACACACACACACACTGAAGATCGATAACCCAAATGAATTTTTCATGGATATTATATCAACATCAAATCATATATCAGATGTCACCCTATCCCCACTGGATTTTGAAGAAGCCATAGACAGTATGCCTATACACTCTGCACCAGGCCCTGACTCTTGGAACTCTATATTTATCAAGAACTGTAAAAAAAACGCTATTGCAGGCCCTTCACATTCTTTGGAGACAAAGCCTAGATACTGGCATTATCCCTGACATATTACAAACAGCAGAGATAGCACCGCCCCATAAAGGAGAAAATAAGGCAGAGGCAAAAAAATTACAGACCGATAGCACTAACAACGCACATCATAAAAATCTTTGAGAGTGCGCTAAGAAGTAAGATCACAAAATACATGGAATCACAGCATCTCCATAACCCCGGACAACATGGTTTCAGAACAGGGCGCTCTTGCCTGTCGCAGTTGCTGGACCACTATGACATGGCATTAGATGCTATGGAAGACAAACAAAACGCTGATGTAATTTACACAGATTTTGCAAAAGCCTTTGACAAATGTGACCATGGTGTTATTGCACATAAAATGCGTTCAAAAGGAATTACCGGAAAAATAGGCAGATGGATCTACAATTTCCTGAGTAATAGAACCCAATGTGTAATAGTCAACAAAATAAAATCCGGTCCATCAACCGTCAAGAGCTCAGTCCCCCAGGGTACTGTGCTTGCTCCAGTACTTTTTCTCATCCTCATAGCGGACACAGAGAAGGACACAACCTATAGTACTGTACAATCCTTTGCAGATGACACTAGGATTTTTATGAGAGTAGACAACATAGAGGACACGGCAAACCTCCAATCAGATGTAAATCAGGTCTTTCTATGGGCTACAGAAAATAACATGGTGTTTAACGAAGATAAGTTCCAGCTCATGCGCTACGGAAAAAATGAAAATATAAAAACGGAAACCACGTACAAAACTCAGTCAAATCATAACATTGAACGGAAAGGCAATGTAAAGGATTTGGGTGTACTCATGTCGGAAGACCTTACCTTTAAAGAACACAATAAAGTAGCCGTCATAACTGCAAGAAAAATGACAGGTTGGATAACAAGAACCTTTCACACTAGAGATGCTATACCGATGATGATACTTTTCAAGACGCTAGTGCTCTCTAGAGTGGAGTACTGCTGCACAATGACAGCCCCTTTCAAAGCTGGAGAAATTGCTGACCTGGAGAGTGTGCAGAGATCCTTTACTGCTAGAATCCACTCAGTAAAACATCTAAACTATTGGGACCGACTAGAACCTAAACCTGTATTCTCTTGAGCGCAGGCGGGAGATACATAATAATTTACACGTGGAAAATAGTAGAGGGCTGGTCCCAAACCTGCACACAGAAATAACAGCACATGAGACCAGAAGGCATGGCAGGATGTGCAGAATACCCCGTTGAAGAGCAGAGGTGCAACAGGTACTCTGAGAGAGAACTCTATCGACATCAGAGGCCCGAGACTGTTCAACACGCTTCCACTACACATAAGGGGCATAACTGGTCGACCCCTCACAGTGTTCAAGAGAGAACTATCAACATCAGAGGCCCGAGACTGTTCAACACGCTTCCACTACACATAGGGGCATAAATGGCCGACCCCTCACAGTGTTCATGAGAGAACTTGACAAACATCTCCAAATGATACCTGATCAACCAGGCTGTGACTCATATGTCAGGCTGCGAGCAGCCGCGTCCAACAGCCTGGTTGACCAGTCCAGCAACGAGGTGGCCTGGTCGACGACCGGGCCGCGGGGTCGCTGAGCCCCGGAATCACCTCAAGGTAAGGTAGGACTCAGTTACTCCGATAGCTGAAAGGAAAGAAGAAATAGGAAAGAAGTAACAAATTTACACTAAAGAATAGAATGTCTGTGTTTCTGTCCAAAGATGGAAGCTTGATGCTTAGCTTTAGCCAGATGTTTAGTTTATAATGATAAATGTAGGGATGAGGAGGACAAGGATGGAGACACAAGTAATGTCACCACACAGAAGAGAGAGATCCTCCAGATAACTTTAATTAAGCAGACTGGAAAGCGTAGAAGAGAAACATGAGGAATAAGACTCATGGCATTAACGGAGCAGAACTACAGGAGTCACCGTGAACCACGCCACACATCCATGGGAACACTATCTTCCTCCGCCACTCTGCTCACGTCGCGCCAAAAACAATGTATAGTGGTCAGTGAACCAATTCCTGCCATGCTCACTTCTTAAGTCACACCCATACCTCGAACCACTTTTTTTCGAACCCTTAAAAGACTGGTCAACAGCGTTGTGATAAAGAGACTAGCGTTTTTATATGTTGACTTGTACCCGTTTTCTGTGCGGGAAAGATTGTGTGGGTCCTGTTGAAGTGCCAGTTTCTATTCACTTTGTTTTGTTATATAAAATAATTTTGCTGATGTGGACTCTTCTCCTAATCCGCCCTCCCTCCATCTCTGTCTCCCCCTTCCACCCATCTGTCTCCCCTTCCACCCATCTGTCTCCCTTCCACCCATCTCTGTCTCCCTTACCACCCATCTCTGTCTCCCCCTTCCCCTATTTGTCTCCCCCTTCCCCTTCCCCTCACCACCTAGATAAACAGGTACGGGACAGGTTTGTGTCGCCCTTCAGCACGCGGTCCGCTCCTAATTACCCAACTGCCAAAAGTTATATCGCGGAATGTATCATCTCTTTTTTTTTCTCTTAATAGCATCTGCCAAAAAATCAACTGGCATTAAATAAATAATCAAGATCCGGGTCCACAAATATCAAATTAGTGGTTGTAACTAGTGAAGGCCGGACAAGTCTTGTTTGTATAAAGAATCCATAAATATATATATGGCTACACACTATAATATTATAAGTATAATATTATATAAATGAACCGTTGGGGATCGAACTCTTCCCATGAGCAAGCACAACCGTCTCTATATTAGCCAGGCCAGCGCTCCCAAGAAAGATGTAAGAATGTTTCCCATGCTTGAGAATAAGTCTTGCCTGTGGCACCAGGAGATGAGAACAGTAATCTGCGCCACTTGAACTCACACAGCATCCAACACATCGTGCAAGGAAGCATTGTGTTGCCTTGAACCATGAGGGATCATTAAGACGGTCCCTGCAAGATGCGAGGCGTGCTACACATCTCTTGTCTTGACATCATGCTGGGGGTCAACGACGTTCACAGTTTACAGCCCCACCCTGTGCCAGGAAAGTCCACTACGGGCTCGCCATAGCCCGTGCTACTTGGAACTTTTTGTTCCCAGTAGCTGAATCTAAAACAAACAGTCAAACGACGCTGTGTTCGAATTACGTGGACAACTTCAGCCATGAAAAACGGCTGTAGCCACGAGAATGAGCGAGACCGGTGAGAGGAGTTCGATAGTTTGACGTGAAGCTGTCATTACGATCGCTACAGCTACCGAAACACCTCGTTGTTGACATTTGACGCAGTAGATTAACACCGGAAACTGTGTGACTTTTTCAATGGGTGGTGTGTGGGGGGGGGGGAGGTTATACCAGCCAGGACAGTGCTGAAAGAAACCAGGGTATTCACCTAGTGCGTTTGCGGGGTTGAGCTTTGCTCTTTCGGCCCGCCTCTCAGCTGTCAATCAACTGTTTACTAACTACTTTTTTTTCACACCACACACACACACCCCAGAAAGCAGCCCGTGACAGTTGACTAACTCCCAGGTACCTATTTACTGAACTGCTAGGTAACAGGGTCATCAGGGTGAAAGAAACTTTGCCCATTTGTTTCTGCCTGGTGCGGGAATCGAACCCGCAGAATCGCCACAGAATTACGAGTCCTGCGCGCTATCCACCAGGATACCAAGCCCCCTTACCGGGGTGTAACCACATCGCTGCAC
>WNGS01009202.1:1065364-1077011 GCA_020271785.1 Procambarus virginalis
GTGCAGTTAGCACTGGTAGAACAGGTTGTGCATGTGCGAGTGTATAAAGGGATGAAATGATCATGTCTAGTACACAGAGATGGAACAACTGGGCTAGCACGACGCAGACCGAGCTAGTGGGCATTTATCTAGCCACTGAATACCTTAAGCTCAATGGTGGTGGAGTTATTTTCTGTGACTCTAAAAGTGCTCTGCAGTCCTTAAATAACCCATCACAATGTATATCGGACGTAGCTTGTAATATTAAATGGAATGTAATTTTGCCAATGATAATAACTCTTGTATAAAAATTTGTGTGGATCCCATCCCATGTTGGAGTTGGAAAACATGACTTCGTAGATCGATTGGCCAATGAGGCTTGCAGGAAAGAAAACATTGATTATGACTTTGGACTATCTAATGCAGTTATTAGAAACATACAAATTAAAGAAATTAATTCAGATTTAGAAGAACTAAGAAATGCCCAGAGACCTGAAAGCTGCAGTATTAAAAGTTATGACAAGTTTTGTAATAATAGGTATTTGTATGGTCGGCATAGTAGCCGAACCAGGCAATGTGATGTAGTCATTGCGCGAATTCGCCTTGGCTATAGACACATCTGGCAGGTTAGTGAGGCTGAGCCACTACCAGAATACTCAGATTGTAAACTCTGTGATAAACCTTTAATGCATCACTAGAACACTACATTGATGAATGTGAAACCGTAAAGGACTTTAGACCTCCTGGCCTCTTGTACCACCAACTGTGTAACTATTTTATTGACTCAGGTGTTCTGGACGACGTCCTAACAATTTACCCAAAATTTGCTTGTCCATTTTAAAGAATGAAGAACAATTTTTATGTATATTACTTCTAAGCTGCATCACCTATGAACCCATCCCTGCCCTTGTGTGGCAGTGCACAATAGAAAGTTGTTTTCACATATCCATATATTAAAACATTGATTGTAACCATGATATATATGTGCTTCAGCCTACAGTTTAGACCTATTGTCTTATGTATGACCCTCTGTCCTGCGTGACAGTGACTACTAGCATTATCCTCACTTTAATCAGACTATCAAAATCCTCAGATTAGGCAAAATTGTAATTAATTTTGTCAATAAAGATGTTAATAATAATAAATGTGGGCCTGCGGGCCGCTCCAAGCAACAGCCTGGTGGACCAAACTCTCACAAGTCAAGCCTGGCCTCGGGCCGGGCTTCGGGAGTAGAAGAACTCCCAGAACCCCATCAAGCAGGCAAATAAGATCAGTAAGATCAAATAAAGACCCCCCCCCCACAGCAATGCCAATACTACTAAAATCACTGATGCTGTCCCGTCTTGAGAACTGCTCAGTACTCACTTCCCCTTCGGAGGAGCAGGAGAGATTGCTGAAATAGAGGGGATACAGAGAACATATACGGCACGCATAGACGCGATGAAACACCGAAAGAAACTCTCAAGATATACTCTCATAGAAAGGAGACGAGAAAGGTATCAAATAATTTATACATGAAAAATACTGAGGGCCAGGTCACAAATTTGCACAGTAGACTAACAACATACTGGAGCGAAAGATACGGATGGAAATGCAGAATAGAACCGGTGAGGTTCTATTCTGCATTTATAGCAGAGGTGCCATAGGCACAATCAGAGAACAATGAACATCAGAAGTCTACAGCTGTTCAACACCCTCCCCCAGCAAGCATTAGAAGTATTGCTGGAAGAAAGGTGGATATATTCAAGAGGCACTTGGATAAGTTATTTCAAGTAGTACCAGATCAACCAGGCTGTAGTGGATATGTGGGACTGCGGGCCGCTCCAAGCCAGTTGGACCAAGTTGCCACAACTCCCGAGACGCTTTCTACGCAAGATCCAGGTCAGATCCTTCAATAACGACATCTGTCTGCACAAAATCTTAAGTTACAAATGAATCAAAAACTTTTACGCATACTGTATAGGCTCCTGGGAAGAAGAGGAACATAACACAGAAGATGATAAAGACACGAGGTATATACATCCTTAAAGCGGGTTAAAGAACAATATGAATATTTATCAATGCAATGAAAGTGTTAGACTGATAACTTGATCACCTCGGCGCACACAGAAGGCCAGATGTAGGCCTTCTGTGAGAAGATGAATGATGAATCATCGGCCAGATGTAAACACCGCAGTTTTCGAATAATAAATGGACAGTATCCCATGTCCTCGGCTCCGGGGCCCGATTCCAAGAATTCATTGTTTACAAATGGCAAAATACCTTTATGACTGTCACTCATTATAATAGAGGAGGTGAGGCCTACATGGAATATTTGGGAGGAAAACAGCAGCAGGATCAGGAGGAGGAGGAAAAAGTAAAGAGTGAACTACAAGTGAAATAAGGACTTGAGAATTAGTTTAATAAAAAAAAACACACAGAATACATACATCACCAATAGAAGAGAGGAGTGTAGTAAAGTAGGTAGTTAATTGGTAGGCCTATAGCTAGATCAGGAAGTGAGGGGGGGGGGGTCATTGCCACGCCTGGTGAGTGAGTGAGGGCGGGGGGGTATTGCCACGCCAGGGGAGTGTGAGGGGGTCATTGCTACGCCTGGGGAGTATCGAGGCGTATTGCCATGATGAGTAAGTAAAGGGAAGGTCTTGCAGGGATCTTGCCACTATTGCCACCTCCTGCCATGACCCCACAACTGATTTTACTCACCTGTGTTGGTATGTCCCCAGATGGCGGGTGTTGTCGGGTGGTTGAACACGGGGTGGCAGTAGTGGGCGGCCCCGGGGTGGGAGATGTGTGGTGGGTGATGTCGGGGGGGGGGGGTGGCTGGTCTGTAAGGGGGAAGATTTGGGTGGCTGGTCTGTAAGGGGGGGGGGGGATTTGGGGGCTGGTCTGTAAGGTAGGCGAGTCTGGGGGGGGGGGCCTGGACCATGATGAGTGAAGGTCCAGGAGAGAGACTGGTATAGAGAGGGGCGGCGGCGCATCAGAGCGAAGAGGCACATTTACTGGTCTAGTGCAGGTCGCTGGGCTGCTGCCTGCGGCCTGTGTGAGCCTGCCTGCCTCCAGCAGGGGGCGCCCACCCCATCTACGCCTCCCACCTACAAATCACCACGACAATTATTCACGTGATAGACAATGAAACTATAAACAGATATCAGTAAAATCTTCTTTAGTGACTTTCTAGGCAACGGAGACATGATTTTTTAAGTTATACATTCTAATTCTCAAATAATAATAAATCTGGATACAGGATACAAAACACAATCAGATTTCGTATGTAGGAAAAGTCGTTTAAAAAGTCTAGGGATAATGGTGGACAAGGATTAGTGAAGGAGGAAAATAGTAGTCTTGTTATGAGAAGCTTCGCGTCGAGGGCTTCAACCACACTTCATAATCCTTAGTGGATCTTCCAGCCTTGAATACTACACGCTACTTCCCGCTGTAAGACCGAAGATATACTTTAAATATATCTGCAGACCGATGAGTCACAATAACGTGGCTGAAGATATGATGAGTGAACCACTCACCAGAAAATGAGTGAGACGACGACGTTTCGGTCCGTCCTGGATCATTATCATGTCGAAATGTCGTCGTCTCCTCATTTTCTGGTGTGTGGTTTAGTCTTTAAATAGATACTTTAAATAGAAAACATATCCTGCATGCATAGTGACTATAAAATTCCCTTCATTTCGTGAATGATCTGAAAGGACTCAGTGTACTCATTGGGAAGGGAGGCATGTGTGTGTTCACGTAATACAGCTTCCTTCTGTTTTCTCACCATCGAGAACTCTCACGACTGCAGTGTAGGCGCCGCATCTTGCCCTGTCGAGAACATACACACAGGTTCCCCGGTACAGGTCGGCTGCAGCCTGACCTTGCATCCCTATGTACTATACGCAGTCTGAAGTGAGTCTTGCTCAAGGCATGATTCACTGGACCCCGTCAGTCCAGTGAATCTGAATCCCCGTCTCGAGTCGCAGGCGCCGGAGCAGAGCGCGGTGTCCCAGGCGCCGGAGCAGAGCGCGGTGTCGATGGCGCCGGAGCAGAGCGCGGTGTCACGGGCCCCGGAGCAGAGCACAGTGTCAGGGACGCCGCAGCAGAGTGTGGTCCCTGGAAAAGGGACACAAACAAAACAAGGCCTCAAAATCTGTTGGTATTACAAATGGGCAACCTGTAAACATGGGATATCGGGAAGAACAAATGGAACATGTAAGTACGATCACCCTAGAAAGTGCAGAAACCTCCTCAATACAGGTAAATGTACCAAAAGCTGTGAATTCTTTCACCCAGAAATTTGCAAGAACTCTTTGGACAGGAAAGAGTGCTTCAATGCTGAATGTCCAGCTTTTCATATAAGAGGTACCAGGCGAATAAAACCGACAGACCGCCACTATGAAAACAGCCACTACTCCATCGACCGGGATAATTTTTTAGCAAGAGGAGGAGGAGAAGAATGGCTAAAAATGACCAGACTCTACCACCAACTCGGTCAAATGCTAGAGAGGACGCAAACACAGTGGCCTCCTTACCAGAGCCTCAGATATTAACACCAAGTAAAGCATCCAGCACTTCCACTAACACGATAACATCATTTATATTTGCCAACATCCAGGGTATAAAAACACGCAAATCCAACAAAGTTCACTTTATAGATGGTCTCCTTCATGAGGCAAATGCAGTGTTTGCAGCCCTAACAGAAACTCACACAAAGGACTACCATGATGGTGAAATATGGATCTCAGAGTACAATCTTTTCAGATGTGATAGGAAACACCGGCTACAGGGTGGGGTCAGCCTCTACATCAAAGACACACTCATCTGTACTGAGCTGCTAAACACCTCAAATGATATGGTGGAAGTGCTGATAATCAAAATAGAGATCCTAAATGTAGTTAGTGTCCTTGTATATAAGTCACCGGAGGCAAACCCTCAGCAGTTTAAAGACCAACTAATGAAAATAGAACACTGCTTGGAAAACCTCACAAATCCAGCTCCGAACATCATCCTGCTTGGGGACTTCAACCTACGGCACCTGAAATGGAAGCACCTGGCTAATACAGTAATATCAGAAAGAATACCAGGAAGTAGCCTAAATGAACAGGCACATGCAAATGACCTGCTACGGATGTGCGACAGGTTTGCCTTAAACCAGCAAATAGTAGAACCAACTAGGAAGGAGAACACGCTGGACCTCATTTTCACAATAATGATGAATTGATCAGGAACATAATGATTACAAATACCTGTTACTCAGATCACAACTTAATTGAAGTTCTGACAACCATGGGGAATAGACCTTCAAAACCAGTCCAGATTCCCGGTGGAGGAGATTTCAGCAAATTCAACTTCAATAATAAACAGATAAACTGGGAGCAAATAAACCAGGACTTCACAGAAATAAACTGGGAAGAACAGCTAGAAAATGCAAACCTGAACCAGTGCCTGGAAAAAATAAGCTCAGTAGCACTAGAAATATGTTCAAACCGCATACCCCTAAGAAAAAAGAGAAAGAGATGCAGATTGGAACGGGAACGTCGTTCCCTATATAGGCGAAGAAAACGAATCGCGGAACAACTTGAGAGTCGCACCCTATCTCAAGAACGGCGAAGAAGGTTAGGTAGAGAAATAGAAACAATTGAACTCAAGCTACAAGAATCATACAAAACCCAGGAGAGGCAAAGAGAGCAAAAGGCCATCAGTGAAATAGAGAGAAATCCGAAATATTTTTTCTCCTATGCAAAATCAAGATCAAAAACACATCTAGTATCGGGCCCCTGCGAAAGGGAGATGGAACTTTCACCGATGACAACAAAGAAATGAGCGAGTTACTGAGGAAGCAGTACGACTCTGTTTTCAGCGAGCCACTAAACGCACTAAAGATTGATAACCCAAATGAATTTTTCATGGATATGATACCAACATCAAATCATATATCAGACGTCACCCTATCCCCACTGGATTTTGAAGAAGCCATAAACAGTATGCCTATGCACTCTGCACCAGGCCCGGATTCTTGGAACTCCATATTCATCAAGAACTGTAAAAAACCACTATCGCAGGCCCTCCACATTCTGTGGAGACAAAGCCTAGATACTGGCGTTATCCCTGATATACTAAAAACAGCAGAGATAGCACCACTTCATAAAGGAGGAAATAAGGCAGAGGCAAAAATTACAGACCGATAGCACTAACATCGCACATCATAAAATTTTTGAGAGAGTGCTAAGAAGTAAGATCACAAAATACATGGAATCACAGCATCTCCATAACCCCGGACAACATGGTTTCAGAACAGGGCGCTCTTGCCTGTCGCAGTTGCTGGACCACTATGATATGGCATTAGATGCTATGGAAGACAAACAAAACGCTGATGTAATTTACACAGATTTCGCAAAAGCTTTTGATAAATGTGACCATGGTGTTATTGCACATAAAATGCGTTCAAAAGGAATTACCGGAAAAATAGGCAGATGGATCTACAATTTCCTGACTAACAGAACCCAATGTGTAATAGTCAACAAAATAAAATCCAGCCCATCAACCGTGAAGAGCTCAGTCCCCCAGGGTACTGTGCTTGCTCCAGTACTTTTTCTCATCCTCATATCGGACATAGACAAGAACACAACCTATAGCACTGTATCATCCTTTGCAGATGACACTAGGATCTTCATGAGAGTAGGCAACATAGAGGACACGGCAAACCTCCAATCAGATGTAGATCAGGTCTTTCTATGGGCTACAGAAAATAATATGGTGTTTAACGAAGATAAGTTCCAGCTCATGCGCTATGGAAAAAATGAAAATATAAAAACGGAAACCACGTACAAAACTCAGGCAAATCATAACATAGAACGAAAAGGCAATGTAAAGGATCTGGGTGTACTCATGTCGGAAGACCTTACCTTTAAAGAACACAATAAAGTAGCCGTCACAACTGCAAGAAAAATGACAGGTTGGATAACAAGAACTTTTCACACTAGAGATGCTATACCGATGATGATACTTTTCAAAACGCTTGTGCTCTCTAGAGTGGAGTACTGCTGCACAATGACAGCCCCTTTCAAAGCTGGAGAAATTGCTGACCTGGAGAGCGTGCAGAGATCCTTTACTGCTAGAATCCACTCAGTAAAACATCTAAACTATTGGGACCGACTAAAGAGCCTAAATCTGTACTCCCTTGAGCGCAGGCGGGAGAGATACATAATAATTTACACGTGGAAAATATTAGAGGGGCTGGTCCCAAACCTGCACACAGAAATAACACCACATGAGACCAGAAGACATGGCAGGATGTGCAGAATACCCCCGTTGAAAAGCAGAGGTGCAACAGGTACTCTGAGAGAGAACTCTATCAACATCAGAGGCCCGAGACTGTTCAACACGCTTCCACTACACATAAGGGGCATAACTGGCAAACCCCTCACAGTGTTCAAGAGAGAACTGGATAAGCACCTCCAAAGGATACCTGATCAACCAGGCTGTGACTCATACGTCAGGCTGCGAGCAGCCGCGTCCAACAGCCTGGTTGATCAGTCCAGCAACCAGGAGGCCTGGTCGACGACCGGGCCGCGGGGACGCTAAGCCCCGGAAGCACCTCAAGTTAACCTCAAGGTAGGGTAAGGTAACCCCACTGCACTTTGAAGTAGACTTTTGAACTAGGTGCATAGTGCATAGACAGCATGCCCATGCACTCTACGCACGGCCCACACTCCTGGAATCCTAGATTCATCAACCTGCTTGATGGGGCTCTGGGAGTTCTTAGACTCCCAAGCCCGGCCCGAGGCCAGGCTTGACTTGTGAGAATTGTCTCAAGAATTGGAGACTTGTGTAGCTTCCACGGATCAATGGCCCCGTTATAGAATCTTTGCAAGATCTTCAGGTCAGCAACGTCTCCGGCTCTGAATGGGGCTGTTAGAGTACAACAATATTCCACCCTAGAGAGCACTAGTGTCTTAAAAAGTATCATCATTGGTATGGCATCCCTTGTTTGTGGGCACCTGGCTGCTAGTAACGATGATTGGTATCTTGCGGTTAATCACAGATTAATATATTTTTTATAACGTTTTATAGTACGTTTTTTATATGCTAACACGGACAGCCTGGAGCATGCAGTGAAGATATGCAGCAGGTAAATCACAGGTCTGGCTGTGGAAGCTTACATCAGTCAAGAGCACATCGGGTTTATCACTAAATCGAATCACTCTCGCATCCCATAAATGTATTGAAAGCGAGGCTAAACATTCTTATAGGTGGTAAGTGATTTTCCATTTTTAAAATAATTATCGTGAAATGGGCCACTCCATGAAAGGAGGAGATGGGCGTAATGATTATAAATGGTTAAGAGGAGTATAATCAGAAGTTTTTGATTATAGCAGCTTGTGATGGGCTGTCCAGAAGTGATGACCTAGTTGTGCTTGCGGGGGTTGAGCTTCGACTCTTTGGTCCCGCCTCTCAACTGTCAGTCAACTGGTGTATAAATTCCTGAGAAGTGGTTGTTCAAGGGGTGGGGGGGGGGGGGTTCTCGCCACACACATGCTAGACAATGGGAGTTGCTGCGTGTATGGAGCCGGGATGGTTCTCTAAATGTCTGTAGTGAAGGTAAAGTAGACCTCTTGGGTGTGTTGTGAGGCAGGTGCGTGGTCAGGTTGTCAGTGCTCCTCTCTGCAGTAACACAGGTGCTCAGGCTCCTTGACAAGGAGCCTCAATGCTCCTTGCGAGAATGTGGGTATATCTCAGCTGAAGTGTTCACCCGAGATGTAAGGTGACTTGTGCACTTAAGGCGTACACAGCTTCGTATAGCCAATAATAAGGTTAGTCTACTCTTGAGTTGGGTTCTCACCTGGAATATTGACGTTGTATAAAGACCAATTTTCCATACTGGGTTATGCTACAAGGTCGGGGAAACCTCGTTGGGCTTGTACATAACTACTGGGTGGAGCAGGCATCTTAGATGAAGAGGACTCATTCTCATGTGAGATGAAGAGTGGAAAAGGTTGGAACTTCACCTGAGCATCTGCTCTTGGCTACAATTCCGGGTGAACTTGTCTCAGTGATGTCGCGCAGACCAAGTGAAGGAACCAATCAGGAGAGGACACAGAAGACTCGACCCGCTGGTTGATGTACGTATATAAAGGTTCTTTAACCTGACACTGATAGCGTGTGTCCAAGTATTATGTTCTATACCTCGCAGTCTGGGGACTGGAACAGAAAGCAAGAGATAAAGAAAAATCCAAAATATTTTTTCGCATCTGACAAATCAAAATCAAAGACCTGTTTTGGACAGGTCCAGAGTCATTCAGAAGAAAGACCAGTATTGAACATTTACTTACACCTGAAGGTTCGTACACAGAGGACAACAAAGAAATTAGTGAAACTCTACAAGACCAGTTTGAGGATATGTTCAGCACACCAATAAACAACATGAAAGTTGATGATCCAAACAGCTTCTTTGTGGATGACATCCAAACACCAGATAATATAATGGATATTCACACAAACTCAGAAAACTTTGAAAGATAAATTGACAACATGCCCATGCACTCGACTCTAGGTCCAGACCCGTGGTTATCCAATGTTCACAAAAAATGTAAAGTACCAGTAGCGCAAGCGCTCAGTGTAATATGGAGAAAGATCCTGGATACAGGAGAGATACCAGCAGCACTTAAATCAGCAGATATTGCTCCTCTGCACAAAGGGGGTAGTAAAGCTTTGGCAAAAAACTATAGATCAGTTGTACTAACATCACACAAATAAAGTTTTCAAGGAGTGATTAGGAATCAATTCTCAAGTTTTATGGAAAATAATGAGCTACACAACCTGGACAACATGGATTTAGAGCGGGAAGATACTGTCTGTCACAGTTACTCAATCACTATATAAATCAAAATCACGGAAGCATTAGAAGAAAAAAAAGTACAAATGTTGTAAACACAGACTTTGCAAAGGCATTCGATAAGATTGACCATGGAGTGATAGCCCATAAAATGAGATCAATAGGAATAACTGGTAAAGTGGGGCGTTCGATTTTCAACTTACTGTCAAACAGAATGCAAAGAGTAACAGTCAATCAAATAAAATCAAGCTTAAATGCAGTGAAAAGCTTTGTACCCCAGGGCACAGTCCTTGTACCTCTGCTCTTCCTCATTCTTATCTTAGCTAGATACAAAAATACAATTCACAGCTTCGTATCATCCTTTGTAGATACAAAAATCACCATGAAAATTTCCTCTGTAAAAGACGCTAAAAAAACTTCAAGCTGATATTAATAGTCTTTGATGGGACAACGGAAATTAACATGATGTTTAACGGTGATAAGATCCAGGTAGTTAAGTATGGTGGAAGCGAAGAATTTACACGAATTACAGGGACCGGACACAATCAGACGTACGCATAGAAGGAAAGCAACATGTAAAATATAGGAGAATGAGGTCTAAACTGACATTTAGTGAACATCACCGAGCAAATATAGCGGCGGCCAAGAAAATGATAGGATGGATTATGAGAACGTTCAAATCCAGAGACCCCACAGCAATGCTAACACTATTTAAAACCTGGTGCTGTCCCGTCTTGAGTATTGCTCGGTACTCACTTCCCCTTTCAGAGCGGAAGAGATCTCTGAATTAGAGGGAATACAGAGAACATATACGCCACGCATAGACACGATAAAACATCTGAATTATTGGGACCTTCTCAAAGCTCCCAAAATGTACTCTCTGAAAGGAGACGAGAAAGGTATCAAATAATATATACATGGAAGGTAATGGAAGGCCAGGTCCCAATTTGCATAGCAGAATAACCACATACTGGAACGAAAGGTACGGAAGGAAATGCAGAATAGAACCAGTGAGGAGTAGAGGTGCCATAGGCACAATCAGAGAACACTGAACATGAGAGGTCCACAGCTGTTCAACACCCTCCCAGCAAGCATTAGAAATATTGCCGGAACAAAGGTGGATGTATTCAATAGTCACTTGGACAGGTTCTTGCAAGAAGTGGCGGACCAACCAGGCTGTAGTGGATATGTGGGCTGTGGGCCGCTCCAAGCAACAGCCTGTTGGACCGAGTTATCACAAGTCGAGCCTGGCCTCAGCCGGGCTCGGAGTAGAACTCCCAGAACCCCCTCCAGGTATTCATCACCTTCACCCTCCCTTCCCTTCCTTCCCTCCCTTCCCTTCTTTCCCTTCTTGCATCACTCCCCCCTCGCCTCCCCTCCTTCCTCGCCCCCTCCGCCCTCCCCGACACTCACCTCATTTCTGTCCTGACGGAGGTTGCTGCAGGCGGCTGTCCTTTGATCACTTTGAGGACTCTTAATAGAGGGAAATGTGGTGCCCTCCGGTGCTTCTGCTAAGGTTGGGGGGGGGGGTCTGTTGATGTGGAGGGAGGGGGGGGGTATTAGGGAGGACAAGAGGAGGAGGAGAGGACAGCCTAAAGAGAGAGGATAGTTCAGGAGAGAAGGCAATAGGATAAAGAAAGGAAGAGGAACATGGCGGGAGGGAGTAATGGGAGGGAGTTTCAGGCGGGTCAGGGCAGGGTGGGACAAAAAATAATGGGGAGGAGAAGAAAAAGTAACATAAAAATGAAATAGAATGTAAAGACTTTGTTGGTGTGAGATCAGTATAAGGAGCCGAGGAAGGTATAAGGAGCAGAGAAGAGATGCGAATGCAGCAAAATAATT
>WNGS01009202.1:1138189-1150620 GCA_020271785.1 Procambarus virginalis
GCATTTAAATCCCCAATTAATATTGTAGATCAGTATTGCAAAACTAGGTAGGTCAGTCTACTGGAGGAGGCCAGTAGGTGCATAGGCATTCAAAACATTAAGTGTAGAATTACCAACGTGTACCCGGATACCATGATATTGAAACCCCTCCGTTGTTGGGCGGGAAGTGGCTCATTGGCAGGGATTTTTTTAACATATATGAGACACGTATTTTTTGACAACCAACTCACTCCTTTTATGATAAATGGCTGAGCAAAAATGCCTACAATCTCATTAACTCAACATTCATTTTAAGTGCATTCTACCTGTCTGATATTCCTCTTTATCTGTATCCCACCATTCAGTATCATACACACCTGTTACCAAGAAAGATAATGAGAATCTTGCTCTTCTCAAAGCTGTCACACTCGAAATAATTGCCTCCTCCATCGAGAATTTAGATCTCACGAGCACTGTGTCTAACCGACGGCTCAGTCCAATCTTCTATTGGACGGACTGCAGCAGTATGTAGGCGTTATACAAATAAAACAGACTGTCAGTTTCAGGTTAAAACAATTGGCTGACCTCCACACAAGCATTACTAGTAGCATTACAACTAGCTACCAATTACATTAAAAACATAGGAGGAGGAATAATATTTTGTGACCAGTCTACTCTTCAAGCGTGGGGGGGGGAGATGAATTATTGATACTCTTCTGATGATAAAAGAGACGCACTTCAAATTAACGTAAGAAATCACTTTTATCAAGTCAGCTAATGACTTACGTTCACTTTACCTTCCTTCTAATATAAACAAACTTTATTAGTACGTCGAAAGAATTCAACTTTACTTTCAAAGAACTGAAATCACAAACACCATTAAATTAAGCAGCATTGAACTCTTAATCACCCCAGGTAAGCTGCCACATCCCCATTTATGGCTGCCTTACCTTGAGGTTACCTTTAGACGATTTCGGGGCTTAGCGTTCCCACGGCCCGGTCCTCGGCCAGGCCTCCACGTTGCTGGACTGATCAACCAGGCTGTTGGGTGCGGCTGCTCGCAGCCTGACGTATGCATCACAGCCTGGTTGATCAGGTATCCTTTGAAGGTGTTGATCCAGTTCTCTCTTGAACACTGTAAGGGGTCGGCCAGTTATGTCCCTTATGTGTAGTGGAAGCGTGTTGAGCAGTCTCGGGCCTCTGGTGATGATAGTTCTCTCTCAGAGTACCTGTTGCATCTCTGCTCTTCAACGGGGGTATTCTGCACATCCTGCCATGCCTCCTGGTCTCATGTGGTGTTATTTCTGTGTGCAGGTTTGGGACCAGCCCCTCTAATATTTTTCACGTGTAAATTATTATGTATCTCTCCCGCCTGCGCCCAAGAGAATACAGATTTAGGCATTTTAGCCTATATGTGGCTGAAGATAAGACGCCCAACTCATAAATGTGGAAGTGGAGAAGTGAAGATGTTTCGAACCATTATCAAGTCATTACACAAGTTGATAATGGTTCAGGATGGACCGAAACGTCGTCAGTTCTTCATTTTCTGATTTGTGGGTTGGGGGTGTAATGAGTGCATACCACCATACATTATATACATCAACACAGGTGAGCAGAGTCTCACGGGGAGATCAGCCTTGTGTATGAGCAGCACCGAACTGCTGCCAGTAACTCGACCAAACTCTTAAGTTCCTCAGGTCTACAGACACTCTGTGGTAGCTTGAGGCAGTGCTGCGACGGCTGCTTTATCGTCTGTCTGTCTGTCTGTCTGTCTGTCTGTCTGTCTGTCTGTCTCTCTCTCTCTCTCTCTCTCTCTCTCTCTCTCTCTCTCTCTCTCTCTCTCTCTCTCTCTCTCTCTCTCTCTCTCTCTCTCTCTCTCTCTCTCCCTCTCTCTCTCTCTCTCTCTCTCCCTCCCTCCCTCTCTCCCTCCCTCCCTCCTCTCCCCTCCCTCCCTTCCTCCCTCCCCTCTCCCTCCCCCCTTCCCCCCCCCACCTCCCCCTGCCTGCCTGCTTCTAGGCTGCAAAATGCCTCTTGTGTATTTTCATCCACAGACGTAGACACCTGCTATGCACTCCTTGGTCATCAAAGGCAGAAAATTCGATAATGTCGAATAACAGGTAAAGTGGGGCATTGGATTTTTCGTGTTGTCAAATACAATGCTAAGAGTATCAGTCAATCAAATAAAATCCAAGTACAGTGGAAAGCTCTGTACCTCAGGGCACAGTCTTGGCACCACTGATGTTTCTTATTTTCTTATAAATTTGGACAAAAACACGAATCATAGCTCTGAGTCATCTTTTGCAGATGACAAAAATCTGCATAAAATTTGCTTTTGTAGAAGACGTTGAAAAACTAAAAATTTATACCTATATTAATAGTTTTTATTTGGAATAGCAGGATGTTTAACAGTGATAAATTCCAGGTACTCGGGTATGGTAAAACTTAGGACCTTGAACAAGAGTGATTGTGCAAGACACACTCAGATCTACTCCATGTACGAAAGCAACATGAAAATCATCAGCCTGTTCTCTCGAGCGGTCACATCATCACTAAACTGATGTATTAAATTGGCAGAACCTAACCTACCCGATGACCCACGAACAGAAAACGGGACATCTCGTCAATTTTGCGAGACAATACCATTTTTAGTACAGCAGTTTTTTGGCATTAGGGAAATAATACATCGAAGTGCGACGTACTATTCAGGAGAACGGGTTGAAATATTCTGGAAATAGTGATGTCTGAAGAACTAACATTTTCCCCGTCTTGAGTATTGCTCGGTACTCACTTCCACTTTCAGAGCGGGAGAGATCTCTGAATTAGAGGGACATATACAGAGAAAATATACGGCACGCAGAGACGCGATAAAACATCTAAATTACTGGGACCGTCTCAAAGCTCTCAAAATGTGTTCTCTGGAAGGATACAAGAAAGGTATCAAATAATATATACATGTGTGTGTGAGTGTATACATATATATATATATATATATATATATATATATATATATATATATATATATATATGAAAATATATATATATATTAATAAATAAAATATAAAATATAAAATATATATTTCGCATATAGTCCTGGGACCATTCAGGCTTGTTCGCATATATATATATATATATATATATATATATATATATATATATGTCTCATTGAATATGACCGCATATTCTGTATTTACTATCTTTTGATTTAGGGCTTCTATCCCTCTAACTATTTTCTTAGCATCAGGGCTTAGCTGAAACAGGAGTTCTCCAAAACTCATTTTCGTAATTTCTGGGTGAAGAAAAGATGTGGATTACTATAGAATGTATTACACTTATTTAAACAATTTGCACGACGTTTCGAACCTCCATGGTTCATTTTCAAGTGAGGAAATGTTACAATGTGGTTTGATTATATACCCGCACTGGGTCAGGTGATAAAACAATAAAGGTGAAAACATAGGGGATACATAGGGGATAAATGGGGTGAAACATAGAGGTAACCGCAGAAGGCCTATTGGCCCATACGAGGCAGCTGGCATCTACATACAAAGATTAATCCAGTGTAATTGCCAATTACACTGGATTAATCTTTGTATGTAGATGCCAGCTGCCTCGTATGGGCCAATAGGCCTTCTGCGGTTACCTCTATGTTTCACCCCATTTATCCCCTATGTATCCCCTATGTTTTCACCTTTATTGTTTTATCACCTGACCCAGTGCGGGTATATAATCAAACCACATTGTAACATTTCCTCACTTGAAAATGAACCATGGAGGTTCGAAACGTCGTGCAAATTGTTTAAATAAGTGTAATACATTCTATAGTAATCCACATCTTTTCTTCACCCAGAAATTACGAAAATGAGTTTTGGAGAACTCCTGTTTCAGCTAAGCCCTGATGCTAAGAAAATAGTTAGAGGGATAGAAGCCCTAAATCAAAAGATAGTAAATACAGAATATGCGGTCATATTCAATGAGACATGTGTAAAAGAAAACCTGCTGCCAGTATACACCAATATATATATATATATATATATATATATATATATATATATATATATATATATATATATAAAGTAGTAGTAGGCATCCATCAGTCTCAGGAGACTATGGAGTTGCGCTCTGGTTGTCGGTCTGGAGTGGCCTCACCAGGGCGCAAAGCCAGGGTAGGTTGATTCGGGGGAAGCTGTTACCCAGGCAGCAGGTCTCCCCCTCTCCACGGCGCTGAAAGTCTCCAATGGAAAGGCATACGTTTATATATTATATATATATATATATATATATATATATATATATATATATATATATATATATATGTGTGCGGAAAAACACAAAGAAATGGAGAAGAGAGATGAACGTTTCGACTCGTGAAAGCCATTGTCAACATCAGACTGGATGGCTTTCACGAGTCGAAACGTTCATCTCTCTTCTCCATTTCTTTGTGGTTTTTCCGCATACAAATGATCAGTGTTTAGTGATCGTCAATTGCATATATAAATAATATATATATATATATAATATATATATATATATATATATATATATATATATATATATATATAGTATATATATATACTGGAGGGCCAGACCCAAATTTGCACAGTAGAATAACAAAATACTGGAGCGAAAGGTACGGAAGGAAATGCAGAATAGAGCCAGTGAGGAGCAGAGATGCCATGGGCACAATTAGAGAACACTGAACATCAGAGGTCCACAGCTGTTCAACACCCTCCCAGCAAGCATTAGAAATATTGCTGGAACAAAGGTGGATATATTTAAGAGGCACTTGGACAGGGTCTTGCAAGAAGTGCCGGACCAACCAGGCTGTAGTGGATATATGGTCCGGCGGGCCGCTCCAAGCAACAGCCTGTAGGACCAAGCTCTCACAAGTCGAGGCCGAGCTCGGGGAGTAAAACAATTTCCAGAACCCTTTCCAGGTATACTCAGTGAGTAGGAAACAACAATAGTCTTCATCGAATAAGACTCGTCTGAAGTCTTCCGTCGGAAGGAAGTCATAAGGGGGCGGGGAGAGAATCAGGGAAGAGGTATGCCGTAAGCATACAAGCAAAGGCTAGTTGATCATGTTCCTGTTTAGGTATCTCGGTATAAATGAATTTTGGCACCTTTTTGAGAGTTAAAAAAATATTAAAATCCCTGGCGCATAAAGTTCTCTTCAAGGCTCTTCACAATACTGAAACTTTCACAAAAGAGCTAAAGTTAAAACAATCATATTTTTACCTAAAGTTAAATTAAATATTCCAGTGTTTTACTCCTGAAAGGCTTCCGGTGCTGAGGAAATATTGTATTTTAGGCCTGTTTATGACGCTACCATTCCCCCCTCACGTTAAGAATTTGGTATATATATGTTTGAGAGGAGATAAATGAGGCGTGAGACGTGATAAATGAGGTGTGAGGAGGAGGAGGCGAGGTGATGAGTGTCTCAAGGTGCCCCAAGTGAGAGACCACGTGCTGGTAACACCCCTCAAGCAGGCACCCCGCTACTGCCATATGCTGCTCCACAAATTTTCTCCTTCTTACATTAGTATTTTATTTTCCGGAGACAAACTAGTGTACATTGTGTGTGTGTGTGTGTGTGTGTGTGTGTGTGTGTGTGTGTGTGTGTGTGTGGTGTGTGTGTACATCAGGTGGGTGTGCCGTCTAGAAAACATTGTGGTCCTACAGGTCTCCGTGTTTACTATGTACTTTATTGTATGCTACCCAATTAACCCAACCTAATTAAGGACTCCCAATGTAAAATGTTCGGGATACAATTTTTTAAGGTTTAAAATTGTAATTAAAAAAAGTGTATATGTGTATATATATATATATATATATATATATATATATATATATATATATATATATATATATATATATATATATTAGTATATTAGTATATTAGTATATTTTGGTAGCAGTCTTTCCTGTAGACATATATTATTAAATATGACCGAAAAAGTAAGATTAATAATTCTAACACGAATTTTCTCGATCTTCCTTATGTTTCTTTTTACTGTTGACGGTAAATGAAAAATCAATTCTCCAAAATTCATTTTTATTTCTAGTCTGACGCGACACTTGAGCGCGTTTCGTAAAACTTATTACATTTTCAAAGACTTTAGTTTATCCACACACAACTTATGACTGAACAGCATTGGCTCTTATACCTGCATTTGGGTGAGGTGATGTAATACAATAGTGGGGTGAAAAACAAACTTTCAATAAAACACAGAACACGGAACAATGGGTATAGATTTGTAACTGCAGAAGGCCTTCCACGACCAAGAGACGGCTTCCTGAACCTTGCATGAATCAACCTCACTGAGGACCAAGTCACTCTCCTAAATCTGGGTATAAACTGTCACGTTATGTCCAGACCAAGTGAGTTGGCCCGGAAAGTGGAGTTGGAGATCCTGTTGGACGACATATTTGACCTCGAAGCACAAAAGAAGGTCACCACCAAAGACACTTTACAAGCAGAACTTATTGCAGAAGGAGGAAAGAATCGAGGCAACTACAGAAGCACCATACTGACCCCCGAGCTCAAAGCGGCAGCTAAGAGCCGTTGTGAGAACAAGGAGATAGTTGTCAGGAGAGGCGACAAGTCGCCAATATACGTCATCCTTAAGAAAGACGAATATCTGGCGAAAATGAACCTCATACTCTCTGACCAAACTAAATTCCAAAGGGTAACGAAGGACACTACAGCCGAATTGAAAGCAAAGGTCAACAAATTGATTGAAACTGTGAATGCCAAGAAATCCGGACTCCACCTGCCAAAGATTATTGGGGAATATAAACCTGGATATACGTATGGAAATGTCAAGACACATAAGCCTGGAAACCCACTTCGGCCAATCATCAGCCAGATACCCACACCCACGTACAGACTGGCGAAACGACTCAACAGCTTACTGACTCCTTATGTCCCTTGCGCCTTCAGCCTGAAGTCCCCAAAGGAATTTGTTGACTTACTGCGGGGAACACGGGCCACAGGGATAAGAGCCTCGTTGGACGTAGAATCACTGTTTACCAACGTACCTGTGGATGAAACAATTGGGATGATAGTGGACCGAGTGTATCATGATCCGGCCTGTACTCCTCTTGACATACCAGAAAATATCCTGAGGAAACTACTGCAAGCTTGTACTAAAGAGGCACCCATCTTGAGCCCGGATGGGCACATGTATAAGCAAGTAGATGGGGTCGCCATGGGTTCTCCCCTAGGTGTCCTGTTTGCGAACTTCTACATGGGTACTATCGAGAAAAAAGTCTTAGTCGACTTGAACTTGAAACCAGCCATATACTGCAGGTATGTTGACGACATTTTTACACAGGTACCTGATGTCAGACATCTGCAGGAGCTGAAGGAGGCGTTTGAGCAGAATTCTGTGTTGCGTTTCACTTACGAGATGGAGAAGGATGGGAAGCTACCCTTTCTAGATGTAACAGTCATGGAAAGGAGCGGAGGTTTCCACACTGCAGTCTACACTAAGGAAACAAACATAGGAATGTGCCTAAATGCCAACAGTGACTGCCCAGACAGGTACAAGAGGAGTGTTGTTAACGCTTATGTCGACCGTGCTCTCAGCCACAGCTCAGAATGGAAGCAAGTCGACGAAGAACTCTGTAGGGTAAGGCAGGTCCTAGTCAACAACGGCTTCTCCAATGGTTTCATTGAAGACATCATAAGAAGGAAAGTGAAACGCCATGCAACCTCTGAAGAGACAACTAATACAACACCTATACCCCCTATTAGACTATTTTACAGGAACTTCTTTTCCACAGCTCATAAAACGGAGGAAAGGGTCCTGAAAGATATTGTTAATAGAAATGTTATCCCTACAGACAAAAATCAGAAGATACAACTGACGATTTACTATAAAACCAAGAAAACGGCCAGCCTACTCATGAGAAACTCTCCAGACACGGAGCAGAACGCTCTAAAAGAGACCAACGTCGTCTATGCCTTCAAATGCCCTCTTGGGGACTGTAAGCCTAAAAAAACTCAGTATATAGGCAAGACAACAACATCTCTTTCCAGGCGTTTAACGATGCATAAGCAACAGGGCTCCATTAAGGAACATATAATCTCTTCCCACAACCAAACCATCACCAGAGAAATCTTAGCAAACAACACAGAAATCATTGATAGATACAGCGACAGCAGGCGGCTTGACATCTGCGAGGCACTACACATCAAGAAGTCAACACCAGCAATCAACAGCCAATTAACGAACAACTATATTCTACCCACTTCAAGACTCCGCTCCAATATAGAAGCATCAAGAAATATGGGCCAATAGGCCTTCTGCAGTTACAAATCTATACCCATTGTTCCGTGTTCTGTGTTTGTTGAAAGTTTGTTTTTCACCCCACTATTGTATTACATCACCTCACCCAAATGCAGGTATAAGAGCCAATGCTGTTCAGTCATAAGTTGTGTGTGGATAAACTAAAGTCTTTGAAAATGTAATAAGTTTTACGAAACGCGCTCAAGTGTCGCGTCAGACTAGAAATAAAATGAATTTTGGAGAATTGATTTTTCATTTACCGTCAACAGTAAAAAGAAACATAAGGAAGATCGAGAAAATTCGTGTTAGAATTATTAATCTTACTTTTTCGGTCATATTTAATATATATATATATATATATATATATATATATATATATATATATATATATATTATAATTATAATAATAAAATATTGGGGTGCCACCCCTGGTACAATTGTAGGGACCCATAGCCTCAGAGAAGATAATATAGGGTATGCAGGATATAAATAAATAAATATAACTCGGTCTTATTTTATTTATTGAAATATCCCTATTTAATGAAGATAAGTTCCAGCTCATGCGCTATGGAACAAAAAATGAAAATATATAAACGAAAACCACTTACAAAACTCAGGCAAATCATAACATAGAACGAAAAGGCAATGTAAAGGATCTGGGTGTACTCATGTCGGAAGACCTTACCCTTAAAGAACACAATAAAGTAGCCGTCACAACTGCAAGAAAAATGACAGGTTGGATAACAAGAACCTTTCACACTAGAGATGCCATACCGATGATGATACTCTTCAAGACGCTTGTGCTCTCTAGAGTGGAGTACTGCTGCACAATGACAGCCCCTTTCAAAGCTGGAGAAATTGCTGACCTGGAGAGCGTGCAGAGATCCTTTACTGCTAGAATCTACTCAGTAAAACATCTAAACAATTGGGACAGACTAAAGAGCCTAAATCTGTATTCTCTTGATTTGTATAATTTACACGTGGAAAATATTAGAGGGGCTGGTCCCAAACCTGCACACAGAAATAACATCACATGAGACCAGGAGGCATGGCAGGATGTGCAGAATACCCCCGTTGAAGAGCAGAGGTGCAACAGGTACTCTGAGAGAGAACTCTATCAACATCAGAGGCCCGAGACTGTTCAACACGCTTCCACTACACATAAGGGGCATAACTGGCCGACCCCTCACAGTGTTCAAGAGAGAACTGGATAAGCACCTCCAAAGGATACTTGATCAATCAGGCTGTGATGCATACGTCAGGATGCGAGCAGCCGCGTCCAACAGCCTGGTTGACCAGTCCAGCAACCAGGAGGCTTGGTCGACGACCGGGCCGCGGGGACGTTGAGCCCCGAAATCATCTCAAGTTAAGGTAACTCAGGATGAGGGCAATGAGGGTCACGATCGCCTCATAATATTGTCACTGGGAGTGAGTGAGGTGAGAGCCGCGTCCACCCCTCACTACCTGAGAGCGTCGTGACCTCATCGTATATACATGAGTTAGTTGGTGTAAAAGAAATTTAACTGTCCATTAACTCTGTGCATGATCCATGTTAGTAATTATGCCGGGAGCCTAGTGATTATTGTCTTTTATGGCGGGCATTACTCCTGGGACCCTCCTGGCCCTGGGACCCTCCTGGTCCCTGGGACCCTCCTGGTCCCTGGGACCCTCCTGGTCCCTGGGACCCTCCCGGCCCCTGGGACCCTCCCGGCCCTGGGACCCTCCTGGCCCCTGGGACCCTCCCGGCCCCTGGGACCCTCCTGGTCCCTGGGACCCTCCTGGTCCCTGGGACCCTCCCGGCCCCTGGGACCCTCCCGGCCCCTGGGACCCTCCCGGCCCCTGGGACCCTCCTGGCCCCTGGGACCCTCCTGGCCCTGGGACCCTCCCGGCCCCTGGGACCCTCCTGGTCCCTGGGACCCTCCCGGCCCCTGGGACCCTCCCGGCCCCTGGGACCCTCCAGGCCCCTGGGACCCTCCCGGCCCCTGGGACCCTCCTGGTCCCTGGGACCCTCCTGGTCCCTGGGACCCTCCCGGCCCCTGGGACCCTCCCGGCCCCTGGGACCCTCCTGGCCCCTGGGACCCTCCTGGCCCCTGGGACCCTCCTGGCCCCTGGGACCCTCCTGGCCCCTGGGACCCTCCCGGCCCCTGGGACCCTCCCGGCCCCTGGGACCCTCCTGGCCCCTGGGACCCTCCCGGCCCCTGGGACCCTCCTGGTCCCTGGGACCCTCCTGGTCCCTGGGACCCTCCCGGCCCCTGGGACCCTCCCGGCCCCTGGGACCCTCCTGGCCCCTGGGACCCTCCTGGCCCCTGGGACCCTCCCGGCCCCTGGGACCCTCCTGGCCCCTGGGACCCTCCTGGCCCCTGGGACCCTCCTGGCCCCTGGGACCCTCCTGGCCCCTGGGACCCTCCTGGCCCCTGGGACCCTCCCGGCCCCTGGGACCCTCCTGGCCCCTGGGACCCTCCTGGCCCCTGGGACCCTCCCGGCCCCTGGGACCCTCCTGGCCCTGGGACCCTCCCGGCCCCTGGGACCCTCCTGGCCCCTGGGACCCTCCCGGCCCCTGGGACCCTCCCGGCCCCTGGGACCCTCCCGGCCCCTGGGACCCTCCCGGCCCCTGGGACCCTCCCGGCCCCTGGGACCCTCCTGGTCCCTGGGACCCTCCTGGCCCCTGGGACCCTCCCGGCCCCTGGGAGCCTCCCGGCCCCTGGGACCCTCCTGGCCCCTGGGAGCCTCCCGGCCCCTGGGAGCCTCCCGGCCCCTGGGACCCTCCTGGCCCCTGGGACCCTCCCGGCCCTGGGACCCTCCCGGCCCCTGGGACCCTCCCGGCCCCTGGGACCCTCCCGGCCCCTGGGACCCTCCTGGCCCCTGGGACCCTCCCGGCCCTGGGACCCTCCCGGCCCTGGGACCCTCCCGGCCCCTGGGACCCTCCTGGCCCCTGGGACCCTCCCGGCCCCTGGGAGCCTCCCGGCCCCTAGGGGCGTCCAGGCCCCTGGGGGCGTCCCGGCTCCGGGGGCGTCCCGGCTCCGGGGGCGTCCCGGTTCCTGGGGCGTCCCGGCCCCTGGGGGCGTCCCGGCCCCTGGGGGCGTCCCGGTTCCTGGGGGCGTCCCGGCCCCTGTGGGCGTCCCGGCCCCTGGGGCGTCCCGGTTCCTGGGGGCGTCCCGGCCCCTGTGGGCGTCCCGGCCCCTGGGGGGGGGTCTAAGCCCCTACTTTGCAAGAATTTCGGGGCTCAACGTCCCTGCGGCCCGGTCCTCGATCAGATCTCGTTGCTGGACTGGTCAACCAGGCTGTTTGACGCGGCTGCTCGCAGCCTGACGTATGAGTCACAGCCTGGTTGATCAGGTATCCTTTGGAGGTGCTTATCCAGTTCTTTCTTGAACACTGTGAGGGGTCGGCCAGTTATGTCCCTTATGTGTAGTGGAAGCGTGTTGAACAGTCTCGGGCCTCTGATGTTGATAGAGTTCTCTCTCAGAGTACCTGTTGCACCTCTGCTCTTCAACGGGGGTATTCTGCACATCTTGCCATGCCTCCTGGTCTCGTGTGATGTTATTTCTGTGTGCAGGTTTGGGACCAGCCCCTCTAATATTTTCCACGTGTAAATTATTATGTATCTCTCCCGCCTGCGCTCAAGAGAATACAGATTTAGGCTCTTTAGTCGGTCCCAGTAGTTTAGTTGCTTTACTGAGTGGATTCTAGCAGGCGGGTACTGTAGGTAGACAGGTGGATCAACATAACACCGGAGAGCTAACGAGGCTGTACCAAGTTCGCTCTGACCCAACAGGTAGTTAATCGAACTAATGCGACAACACACTTGACCTGATCTTCACGAATACTGAACTAATCAGGGCCATCACAATTGTAATCAATAGAGGACATCACAGTCTCAAATGCAACTAATCGGTGACATCATAATCTCACATCAAACTCACTTAGACCACAACGTCTTTGAAGTCATATTAAACATAAGCTTAAGCAGGTCAATTTTAATATATATTTTATAACTTCTGAATTTAATATGTCGATACGAAGTGTCAAAGATCGTTCAGGGCTGTTTGAATGTTTGTAAGTTCATTGTTTATTTTCTCCCAGTTAATTGCCCGATTGCTAAAGTTAAGTTGAAGATATATGTTCCCTCTTGTTGCGTCCGTGTTTTAGATATGCAATATG